>WBNM01011226.1:0-68287 GCA_013399055.1 Ramphastos sulfuratus | reverse complement strand
TGTGGCTCTGAGCAGCCTGCTCTTGCAGATGTCCCTGCTAGCTTTTAAAGGTCACTTCCCACCCAAATCATTCTGGGATTCTACACCCCCAGGGTGCAAGATGCGGATGGGACAACCCAACCTCCTGGTTCCCTTTGCCCCGTTCCAGTAGAAACCCATTAGCTGCTCCCTGTCCAACAATATCCTTACTGGAGCCCTGGGGCAGCACTAGTTCCATGTGAGGCTGAAACCACTCATCTGCAATCAGGCAACAAGCTCAAAGGTGTTTAATGGTACATCCAGACAGTAAGAGTAAGGCCGGTGTGGCTGCGCTAGCAACACCAGTGACAACGGTGGTGACACATTCTTGAGTGTTTTGGCTGGGTGCTCTGCTCCCCAGCCCCTCCTCTGCAGCAGACATACACTTCTTGGGTGTCTCCATCTGTTTCCTTATGCCCCTGGCGATCCTGAGAAGGATCTGACACGCAGGCTGCAAGTCCCACAGCCGGGGTCCCAGCTGGAGCAGGCAGGATACGTACCTGGCATGTCCAAACCTCTGCAGCATCACCTTTCCTGTCACCAGCAAACCGCAGATGCCTTCAGGCGTCGATTCAGCAGGACCAAAGGTGGGCGGTGGCTTTGTGTGGTGCCCACACACTTGCAGTCCTTAGAAACTGGGCACACCACCAGAGACCACGTCCCCCATCTCAGCTCTCTCTCACCACAGCTATGGGTATTTATTGTATTTGATCCTGTTCTCTTTTCCTGGTCCAAAGACTCTGGTTTTCCTTTGTATAGCACGAACCCACCGCAGCAGCAGGGCTGGCCAGGGACTCCTCTCTTGCTGCCCTGTATCTGTAGGGGAGTGAAACTTTGAGGAAAGCAGTGCCTTAGTCAAATAGTCCCTCTAAAACCAGCCTGTAGGATAAGGGCTCTGTTAAGGCAGGTGGCAATGTGGTCACAGCTCCCTTGAGAAGGTTAAAGAATAACTCTCTATGTGCCTGACTCCCTCCTGGTTCTATGGGTGACAGAACACTGGGCCAGACTGCCCAGAGAGATTGTGGAGGCTCCTTATCTGGAGATTTCCAAACCCACTTGGACATATTCTTGTGCAACTTCATCTAGGCAAACCTGCTCTACCAATGGGGTTGGTCAGATGATCTCCAGAGGTCCCTTTCTACTCTCACTATGCTGGAATTCTGTGACTCTATGTAACTGGCACCAATGAATTTCCTGTTGGAGTAGGGCTCTTGGTGGGTGCCAAAGGCTTTTGTGTCAGTTGGGTGACACCGGGTGCCTGAGGAACCTCCACAGCTGGCTATGGGCACCAACACCACAGACCTTGGCTCCAAACCAAAACATAGATTGGAAATCAATTCCACTTTAAGATGTGCTGAAGTACCTTTGATTTAAAAGCCCTGCAGCCAGGGCTGTGTAGGAGGGACTGATGATAGCAAAGTGACCAAATGTCCAGGTCAGTTGGCATCAAATTGATATTAAAATGACCTGGGCAATACAGCTCAAGAAACCTCTGCTTGGACCATCCACTGGGCCAGGCCAGGGATGAAAAAATGGCCAGTGACAAAGGACTGGCTGAGATAATGACATCAGTCACTTCTCCTTCTGTAAATTACTTCTTTGCTTAGATCTGCTGCTCTTCTCACCCTTCTGCAGTGTTCTGAAGGCTATGGGATGTAGATTCCACCGAGCCTGTATAAGGCCTGCCTTAAAACTCACTGTCCCTAGGAGGAAGAGGTACTAGTGGCTCAGCTCAGCTATTTCCAAGCACTTCCAAGCTGGATCGGCCCAGTCACTAAACCCTTGGATCAAGACCATAGAATCATAGAATTGTTTTTGTTGGAGAAGACTTCTAAGATCACCAAGTCCAACCATCAACCTAAGACCACCATGGCCATTAAAACCATGTCCTGAAGTGCCATCTTCACATTTCATAAACACCTCCAGGGACAATGACTCCACCACCTCCCTGAGACCAGCTTTCAGTTACACCTGCAAAAGCCTGTGGTAGTCACTGGAGCTGTTCCACTTTACACCAGATCAGGAATGGGATTTGTGTTGCTTTTTTAATCCTCAGTTACACAGTTCTAGGGCAAGACTCTGACTCTGAGGGCTCTGGATGGGTGTTGTAGAGGTGAGGGGAACTCTGGTCCTGCTGGGTGGGTGATGGCTGTTACTTGTTTGGCATCACCACCCAGAGCAAACAGTGCTGTGGGCAAAGGCCACCTGGTTCCTGATTTCCTTGGAAGCAGCAGAGGTGTGCATGCACACGTCCACAGCCTCCAGGTGTCTGCTTCAGAAATAAAAGCCTCACATTTAGCTAGAAACAGAAGCAAATAACACCACCCACAGAGAGCTAGAAAGAGAAGCAAATAAGCCAACACATCCTCTGAGTGCTGCTCCAGGTGGGGAAAAGAGAGCAAAACGTCTTTTCTGAAGTTAACTTCCACCAGGACCAGCCAGCAAGATACCACCGAGTCTCTTGGAGACAGATTCTCAGAGGCTACATAAACACTACTTTAATATCAAGGTTTATTCTGGAAGACCCAAAATGTGGCTGTTCCCCTCCTGCTTTGTGATGGGGACAGGCTGCTTCTAGCTGTGACAGGGCAAGAACGAAGCCCTGCATGTGTGCAGCACTCATCTCCACTCACAATGACATCACCACCTCTTGTCCCCAGTGGGAGCTGCACAGGAGATGAGCCATGCTCCACAAGATGCCCCAGACCATGCTGGTCAGGCATTGGGACAGGCTGCCCAGGGAAGTGGTGATATCCCCATCCCTGGAGGTGTTCAAGAAACATGTGGACATGGTACCTGGGGACATGGGTTAGTGGCCATGGTGGTGTTAGGTCAGTGGTTGGACTCAATCACCTTCGAGGTCTTTTCCAACCAAACTCTTATTTTAAGACCAGAGACCTCCCTCGGGCACTGATGTTTTCTTTATGAGGCAAACATTCCTTGCAAGGGTTAAACTTTTTTTTTTTAATCTGGTCTCCTAAGTCATGGAGGTGCTGGGTAGAAGGTTGGATTTGATAATCTTAGAGGTCTTTTCCAACCTTAATGAATCTGTGATTCTATGATTCTATTCCATGATTCCACAGTGTTCCTGGAATGGAGATACTTGGTTGCTGCTGTAACTGGTAAGGAGAGTGCTCGACGTTCCTCAGACAAGGAGTGTGCCACCAGACTAGCTGGTGTGTCCCCAGAGAGGTGCTAGACGAGGATTTGGGCATGGGCACCTGGGGTGGGGAGAAGCACGTTGGAAAGGGGAAACATTTTTGGGGATGTTGGTGATGCCTGGCCAGTGGAAAAGGCTGAGCCCAGAGGCCCTGCAAGAGGTAACAGCTGACTGTGGCTCTGAAATGAGAAGGTGCACATCTTCACCAGGATGTGCTTTGCCTGGAGAGAGCTGGAAAAAAAAAAGGATGTGAACATTCAAAGCATTTAAGGAATACCAGGTGTTGCTTTTCCCTGGAAAAGGAAAGAGACACAGCCAAACACAGAGTTTTACCATCTGGCCCTGAAATTGGGGAGAGACCCTGCTTGCAGGAAGCACATAGTGTCCTTCTCAGAAAAGGATTGTGAAACCCTCAGTGGACACTGCTCAGGAATGCTCTTGAGAATGGCAGTTGTTCCCACTGCACCGCCCAGGACATGCAGTTCTGGTTTGCTCCTCCTAACCCCACCGCAGATGGGGCCTCCTGTGCTTTGGAGCACGCTGACCTGCACCTGACTTACTGCACAACCCACTGCTGCTGCTTAGCTACACAGCAAGAGGAAAATGTGATGCTGGGGTCGATTTGGATCTGTATTCCCAGTGCCATCAGGCAGATTGAAAATCTGAATCTTTTAAAAAGCAAATCTGGCCTGTGATGCCATGGAGACACACATGGAGCAGCCAGAGATGGTTTTTACCTACAGAGTAATTCACAGGATGTTCCTGTCATGGCACAAACATCTCAGCCTAAAAGCTTTACTCAACCTGCTGTAGTTCCCAAGAAGACCTGGGGGCCTGATTTTGCCTGTGGAGGCTGCCAGTTCTACATGGTGATCTGCAGGACAAGGCGCCTTGACCACCACAGCCTGGTGCTCATGCAGGCAGGTGAAGGAGCCTGACAGACCATCACAGCAGGCAGAACTCATGGAGGTATTCACATCAGCTCCCTAATCACCTGAGGACTGAACTCTCAACTTCAAGTGTAAGTAATAAAGAAAAGAGAGGACTTGGAATGTGTTTCAGTAAAGTTCTGAATTAGGAGCTCAGAGATCAGCTGGACACAACTATGCTGGTGTGCACTTAACTCAGAGAGTTGGTTTGGTCCATTAGCTGGAAACATGTTCTAATGAACTTAGCACCCCAAGCAAGAAACAGAGTGCTGGGGCCAGCTCTGGAGTCCTCAGCACAGCACAGCCAGGGACCTGTTGGAGCAGGGCCAGAGACCAGCACAGCAATGATGGGAGGGCTGGAAGTCCTCTGCTGTGAGGCCAGGCTGAGTTGGGTTTGTTCAGCCTGGAGAAAAGGCAGCTCTAGGGGGCTGATCAGAAAGCTGTGGAGAGACTTTTGAGCAGGGCTTGTTGTGACAGGACAAGGGGTGATGTTTTGAACTCAAAGAAAGAGATTCAGATTACATACAAGAAATTGTTTAGGCTGTTCCAGGTGGCCCAGAGAGGTGGTAGCTGCCCCATCCCTAGAGCCATTCCAGGTCAGGTTGTCTGTGGCTCTGAGCAGCCTGCTCTAGTTGCAGATGTCCCTGCTGACTGCAGTGGAGGTGGGCTAGGTGACATTTAAAGATCCTTTCCCACCCAAGCCATTCAATGGTTCTACGAATTTTAAACTATGTTTCTTTGGTTTTGATTTTTGGTTTTGATTTTTGGTTTATGCAGCCAAAGTTCATAGGACCTGGCTGAATACTGGCTAGCTGGAGAAAGCTAAAAATGGAGAAATGTTGTCATTAAGTGCAATACAGAAGCTGACCATTGACTACAGGCCACAGCAACATGCCCATCCATGGCCAGTTCCTCTCTGACCAGTGTCAGGGAAGCATGTTGCAGGTCATAGAGGTTGCTCATTGCTTCTGCATAAGCTTCTGCATAAGCATTGGTGGTACTTTTGCTCTGAGCACTGGATAGGTTGGTTTCTTCCTCATTCCCTTTGTCAGGTCTTTTTTTTTTGGTACATTTCACATCCTGGGCAATGTTTCCCCTGACCACCATCCTCCTTGGTTGTGCAGAATCCTGGCAAACAACTTCTTTTGGCCTGCAAGTGACAGCAATGTGGATAGGAGAGGTGTCCTTCAAGGGGAGGTTTTGTATGGACCTAGACTTTGGGTCTGCTCTCCCCAGCGGCGTGTGATGGAGTGATGCTCTACTAATCCTGTGTGACTTCAGTTCTGTGCTACAAGAGACCCAGGATCACTCGGAACTTGGTGTGGCACCAACATCCTCTTCATGGCAAGCAGTAATGTAAGCAAGAGAACCAAGCGTGGGTCGAGGTATTGCTGAAGCAGTAGGCAGACGTGAAGCTGGAATGTTGGAGCCTGCTCCTTACCCTGCTCAAACTCTGGTGCTGCAGGAGCCTTCGTGCCTGCAGTGTTGCCTCAGTCCTGTCTCTTTCTCCTAGAGCAGAGCCGCTTGGGCTTTGTCAGGGTTTAGTTCCTTGTCTGACTGGTTTCCTAACACATGTGGGTTGATGTGGTCAGCAGACTGGCCAGCACACACCCCAGCAGGCAGGAAAGCACAGAAAGCCCTCAGCTGACCTCACTGAAAAAGGAGCTCTTTGGCCACAGTTGTTGCTAGCTGCTTGGTACATGTACCAGACACTTGGCTGGTGTCTGTATCTCCACATGACACCAGCCATCACCCCAGCTACCACCACCCAGCTCTCGGTGATGTCTTAATGTCAGTTTGGTTATAACTCTATTTCTGGGCTACCTAGAGGACGCCACTCTCTTACCTGTGAAATGCCACTGGGTTTCTGGAGAGGGCAGATTGTCTTTTGGGGATAAAGTACCCTGATCCTCCTCCCTGTGGGCACCTGCTCCCTGCACACCAAGGGAAAACCCAGGATAGCTCCTGGGGTGCAGCCCCCTGCAGCAGCAGAGGTTGGGACCAGGCTCCCTCCCCTCCAAATCCACCCCCTGCTCTTCTCCCATATTCTCTGAAGTGCTTCTTAGGTTGCTCACCATGGGTTTGTGATTAGCTGGGGCTGGAGAATTTGTCTGTCTTAATGTTTGGGCAGCAGCTAAGCAGAGGTCAGTGACAGAAAGCATTTTAAAGCTATGTTTCACAGCAGACTTGTAAGGCAGCATTTGATCTGCTCAGAAGCAGGAAGGCTCTGCAGAGGGACCTGGCCAGGCTGGGTCAATGAATCAAGGTCAGCTGTATGAGGTTTAACAAAGCCAAGTGCTGGGTCTTGCACTTGGGTCACAGAAACCAAATGAATTCTCTGGGCTTGGGGCAGAGTGGCTGGAAACTGTCCAGAGGAAAAGGAGGTAGGGGTGTCGGTCAACAGCAGCTGAAGATCAGCCAGCAGTGTGCTCAGGTGGCCAAGAAGGCCACCAGCATCCTGGCCTGGATCAGCAACAGTGTGGCCAAAGTGGAAGGTGACTGTCCCCCTGTACTGGGCAGGGGAGCATACCTCGAANAAGGAGGACATTGAGGGGCTGCAGTGTGTCCAGAGAAAGGCAGTGAAGCTGGCAAAGGGTGTGGAGAGGAGCTGCTGAGGGAACTGGAGGTGTTCAGCCTGCAGAAAAGGAGGCTGAGGGGAGACCACCTGGCTCTCTACAACTCCCTAAAAGGAGGTTAGAGCCATATGGGGGTTGGTGTCTTGTCTCAAGGAAAAAGTGATAGAATGAAATGGCCTCCAGTTGCACCAGGGGAGGTTTAGGCTGGATATTATAAACAATTTCTTTCCTGTGAGAGTGGTCAGGCATTGCAACAGGGAGGTGGTGGAGTCACCATCCCTGGAGGTGTTCAAGAAACGTCTGGACATGGCACTTTGGGACATGGTGGTACTGGGCAGAAGGTTGGACTTGATGATCTTAGAGGACTCTTCTAACCAAAGCGATTCTGTGACTCTGATTGTGTCAGCGTCGAACCTCCAGCAACTCATTAAATCATTTCACTCAGTTTAGAGGGAGGACACCGAGTGAGGCATGGCAAGAGGGGGACAGTTCCAGGCCAAAGCCACTGCTTCAGTTGCCCACGAATGCCTTGGTGTGGATGGCAGCCATGCATGCTCAGCCTTTGGGAGAAGAGCGATGGGAGAAAATGATTTAAAATGCCTTTGGATGCCTTTTCACTTCTTTTTATTTAATTCCATAAATATTTTCATAAGGCTCAGTGTCTTTTACAACACTTTTTTTTTTTTTAAACACTTTTTTTTTTCTCTTTGTTTGTTGTTGTTTTGTTTTATACACATGACTTTGACACTTGTTTGACAGGGTCAAACAGTCCAATATAAACAAAATAATCAAACTGGCAAGTGCGGATCAGAGCTGGGTTACCAAAATCTTTTTTTTTTTTTTTTTTTTTCTCTTACTGTTAAAACCCCAAAAGCACTAAAATATCAGTATTTGGCTTCAAACTAGAATTTTAAAAATCTTTTTTTTTTTCTTTAATTTTTTTCTTTTTTTTCCTTTACATTTTTTTCTTCCTTTTTTTTTTTCTCCTTTTCTCTTTTTTTTTTGTTTTCGTTAAATTCTCTCTGCTACAAGTCCCTGTCATCATAGTGCCTTGAAAAAAAAAAAACAAACCTCCTAAAGACAACTTTTTTTTTTGTTTTGTTTTTTGTTTTCTTCTTAAGGAAAAAAATAAGCTTGGTGATGCCATGCAGAACTTACAATATAGCTACTAAATATACATGTTCCCTGAAATGTAGCTGCAATGAAAAGATGACAGAGCATAAAGAGAACAAAACCAGAAACCCAAAGCACCACAGTGTACTAGCAAGAACATTGCAGTGGACAGCCTGAGGACTGCCCAGAAACTGAAACAGATTTCAAATATATTTCTCTATGTAGTTTTCTTTTTTTTTTTTTTTTTTTCCTTTTTACAACTGGTAAAGATGCACCTAGGTTGGTTTTTGTTTGAGCTTTTTTGTTTGTTTTGGAGAAGGTGGGGAGGCGAAAAGTCTTGAATTTAGATCCTCTGTTCTAGTGCCTAGGTCAAAGGAAGGGGGGGATGCATGTCATTTACCTAGGGAGGAGGGTCTTTCTGCTTGTTAAATGGAGAGAGAGGGAGATTCAGCCAGAGAAATGCCGTAAACGTGTTGTGACAGCTCTCCTGTTTCTGCACATGGAATGGTCAGAGGGTTCCTCCTGGCTGGCATTGAAATCAAAGTCTGTATCAGATGCTCGGTCAAGACCCCACCCCAAGGTCTGAACTGCGCCCGCGCTGCTCCCAGCGCTTCCAGACGCGAGAGGCGAGCAGCCCAGCCCTGCTCCCCACTGGGAAAGCCACAGCAGGTAGGAAAAGTGGGACCCAGTGTTGGTTCTTCGTGACAAATGCTCCATCTCTTGCAGCACCTCGGCAATTTAGGGAAGGGGAAGAGCTTTCTTGAAGGCCACTGCCCGAGAGCCAAGCCCCTCTTCCCTCCGGATCAAACGCCTGCATCTGCTTTGCCTGCCGCCCGGCCCCGGCGAGCGCGAGCAATGCTAGTTTGGTTTTTGGCTTTCCTTTTTTTAAGAAAGAAGCTGCGAGTCCAACAAGAGGCCTTGTCAGATCAAGCCAAGTCTTGATTTATGATGCAAATAATGGTGTGGCGGTGGTGTTGCTTTTTTTCCTAGTGCTGTATATTTAGGAAGCATCTT
Source organism: Ramphastos sulfuratus (assembly GCA_013399055.1). Lineage (NCBI taxonomy): Eukaryota > Metazoa > Chordata > Aves > Piciformes > Ramphastidae > Ramphastos > Ramphastos sulfuratus. The sequence continues at coordinate 59,477 of WBNM01011226.1, read as the reverse complement.
CTCATAAAAATTATGGATGTCTCAGGCTCACTCTCTGAGGCACAAAACAGTAAATGAACAGGCTTAACTAATGTGCTTGTTACTTTCTTTTTTCTTTTTTTTTTTTCCCTAAGCAATTAAAAAGGCAAAGGAATAAGTGAAATTTTCATCATGTTGACAAACAGTTTGTAATCTCTCTCTCTTTCTCTCTCTCCCTCTCTGCATCTCTCCAGCCATTCAGAGACACGAAAAACATTTCTGTTCATTTCCAAGAACCCACCTCGCTCCCTTCTCTAAACACCCATTCTGCTCCCGAAACAAAACCCTGTTCCTTGCATATTCCACATTAAAATCTGACCAGTAAAATGCAAAGATACAGAAAGGTCACAAAAATCATCTCTACTAGAAATCTGCTCCCTATCTGGGATCTGCGGCGTCTTGCTGCTACCTGTCACAGAGGGGATCTCTCTTCCTCTCCAAACCCCTGAGCTGGCTTTGCAGCTCAGTCAGACTTTCTAGGTGACTATTTAAAAAAAAAAAAAAATCGCTGAGAGGAATTTTGTACTGTACTTAAAAAAAAACAAAAACAATTACAAGCCACTGCTCTGTGATGTGTCCTGAAATGAAACAGGCTCCGCGGAAATACTGAAATCACACTCTTTGCTCTTCCCATTGGATTGCTTAGGGGAGAAAAAAAACCCCATGGATCTCCATGCTACCAGATTCAGAAGAAGATGATAAATACACTCATCAATCACTTCATGAGATGTTGTCAAAGGAGCCTGTAGAACAGCTCTGTGATTTTTAAAGTTCATCTTCTAAACCTGGTTAAACTGTCTCATTTGCCCTAGGAAATAAAAAATAACAAATGACATCCTAAAGCACAGTAATTTGTTTTATGAGCTTAAGCAGAAGCTTTTCAGCTTGCAAAACAAAGGTTAAATTGTAGGAAGTGGCTTTGAAAATAGAGCTGTGAATCTCCGGAGGGAGAAAAAGAGAGACAAAGAGACTTGGAGCCTTGGGCTGATGGCTGCAGAGCCCCCTGACACCAGTACACCTCTGCAGGTGCTGCTGAAATTAAACTGATCCCTGACTCAGATCAGGTCACCTAAGCCTGGTCAGGCAGCTCAACATCTCAGGTCACATCCATATCTCTACTTGAAGGGCACTTCTCAACTCCTCTGCAGCTCAGGTGCATTAAACATCAGGAAATCATTCCAATTAATTGGACAATGACCTTTCTGCTACCAAGTCACTACCAGCAGCTCCTGTTCTGCTCAGCAGGTCACTGCCCAAGTCAGGCCAGAGACTTTCTATGCAACAGAGTAGAGCAGGCAGGGAGAGCTGCCATGGTCCTCCCTATTGGGATGATTGTGTCTGTAAATGGCAATTAGTAGTTCATTAACACAGGACTGTGTGCAGGTGGGAGTGTGGCCAAGAGGATGGGACCTTAGTTCCTGAAGGAAGAAAACTGGCCATTTGCAGGAGCCTCATAGCCAATTTTCCTGGAGCTGGAATGAAGCTGGAGGGTGTGGAGCCGTTGGTTTGGAAGCTTTTATCTTTGTGTGGAGAACAAAGATAGGGGTGGGCTTCTCAGTGTCTCAGCTTCCAACGAAAAGAACTCAAAGGTAACACCCACCCCACCCCCAAAAAACGAAACTTAAAGCAAAAGAAGTCAAAGCCCCTGCTGGTCTTTTCTCAGTCTTGCTCTGAGTGTGAAGAGATCACACTGAATTGAGAAAAAGAGCTTAAAAAACAAGCAAAAAAGGCAAAGAATATACTGAGGAAACCCCATCCCTAACTTCCTAGGTAGCTGAAATCCCTTTTCTACTTGGTTTCACCTCAACAAAACAGTTAAAGCCAGAGAAATACTGCGCAGCAGAGCATGGGCACGAGGGAGCACATCCAGACAGGCACAAGTCAGACCAGAGAATGCAGGACGGGGCAGAAGATGCTCTTCATTGAAACGGTGACTCTGGGGACAACCAAGGAAGGGACGGAGAGGGAGGCAGAGGGAGCAGAGAGCTCCTGGCACTCCAAATACAAACAACACCCCCCCAAACACCCCCCCCCCCCATAAATAAAATCAAATAAAATATACACCAACGTAGTCCATGAGGAACTTGGATGAATTCACACAAGCCAGGAAAGCATTTGGGGATGCCAGTGACGAGTTGGGATGCCAATGAAGACAACAAGAAAGAAAAAAAAAAACTAAACCAAAACCCAACCAAAAAAACCAAACCAAAACCAAAACCGAAACAAACCAAAAAAAACCCCACAATGTCCAATCAATGGAAGAAAAGAAACCAGGTCACATGGTTAGAAATCATTGGTGCTTCCTAGTATCTAGTAGCAGATTGCTTCCCAAAAACAACAAAAAAAGTTTTTGGTCCTTCTATATATATACATATATGTATATACATTATTATTTTTAACCTGTGTGTATATATATATGTATATATATTTAGTTGCAACAGTGCTTCTCCGAAAAAAGGTCCATCTATAAATATAATTTTATTTCTTTTTATTTTTTTTTTCTTTTTAACTTTAGTTCTTTTAAGTTAAAATTCTCCATCTCTCTAGGTATTATTTTTTGAATGGTGTTAACCTGCTGAAGTTTTGCCAGAATGGTGCCTGGCTGCGTCTGGGTTCGGTGAACTCGAAGACCTGGGACTGGGATATGCCATCTGTCACCATGTATTGTCCCTGATTTAATGGATCCTGGGGTGGTGGGTAGGCTGGAGGAATCGACTTGGAGTAGCTCACACCTGCATCGATGATTGGGGGGAAAAAGAAACAGATCAGTCAGAGTGCAATTGGGTCAATAGTCTTCGTCATGCTATCGTCATGCTGCCCCCTCCCTGGAGGTGTTCAAGGCCGGGTTGGATGAGGCCTTGAGCAACCAAGTCTAGTTGAGAGGTGTCCCTGCCTATGGCAGGGAGGTTGGAGTAGATGATCTTTAAGGTCCCTTCCAACCTAAACCTGTCTATGATTCTGTGACTCTTCATCGATTCACAACCAGGGTCCCCAACAACAAGGAGATGTGTTAGAGATGGCGACTCTGCAGAGGAAAGCTGCCTCAGCTCTCAGCTCACAGCTACCTACACGCAACCTCCAGGTGAAGATTTGGAGAAGATCCATTACTTTTGCATTGGCAGAGTTTTGCCTGCCCTCATGGAAAAGTCCTGTAGGACCTAAGGAGGCACAAACGTGGCCAGGCCACACGCAGCATCAATCTGCTGAGATGAAGGCATCTGCACTGTTCGACCCACTCACAAATTTATCACTTCCTGCATCCAAGCTCCTTCTCGCCCTCCCTCCCAGCTAGACTTTGGCCCAGCATGCCCCAGTGACCAGTTTGAAGGACCACTCAGCTTTGGTTCTTGCACCAGAATGGAGCAGAGCTGCTTTGGAGGACGGGCTACACTGCAGGGACCTGTTCTACCTACATGAAAGGCAACTCGTGATTTTCTTTGAAGGACTTTTCCATAGGGTTTGTCTTGAATTTACCAGTCTGGTTTCAGCCAAAAAAAGGCAGAAAAGGTTGATTCTGCACAATCCAAACTGGCAGCAATGGATGGACTGGCAAGATTGCACTTTGAGGTTCTAGATGTTGAATTCCCACACAGGTGAGGCACAGCTCTCGTGCAGGAATGAGGTGAGGGGATGCTGCCCTTACAGCCTTCCCATGGAAAAGGAGGTCTTCAACAAGCTGGGACCTATGAAATCTGTTGTAGAGGATGGTGGAGGAAAGGTGGCTCTGGATGGATGGAAGTGTCACCACCAAAGTGTACACTACAGCAACAGAGCTATTTCTGTATGTCCTTCCCCGCAACAGCACTGCTGAGGGGTAACCCCTCCTTCAGCCTCAGGGCAGCGTGATCGGCTGGAAACCACCACTCCAGAGAAGGGCAGGAAGGAGAGAGGAGCAGGGCTCTGGAGCAGGTTGCTGCAAGCTCTGGCCATCTCTGGATCCCCTCTGCTGCAGGCAGAACTGCTCTTCCTTCTGCGGGGAGGGCAGCCCCGGCTGCGTGATGGGTGGTAGGCTTCGCAAGGGCCATCTCAAGGCCATCGCCTCCCCAAGTAGACTCTACCCAAGCAGATCAGTGTCCTCATCTGGAAAGCGGGATGGCATCACCCACCTACCTCACAGGAGGGTTGTGAAGCTAAATTAATTAATGTTTGTAAAACACTTTGAGATCCTCGGCTGGGAAGGTGCTAGAGAAGGCAAAATACGGTGATTAGCACCCAGGTACCACAGCAACGTCTGCACAAGAAATGTGACTCTTTGCATTCAGTTAGAGGTTCCTACCCACACACAAACACATGCTTGGTGGGACCAGCACGGGCCAGCCTGGGCACAGGAAGGCTGCAGACACTTGGGTACTTACAGACAAAGGGGAGAAGCCTCACAAGTGCACTCACAGAGCTCATCAGACAAGTCTGGGACGTTGCCGCATTGTAATTCAGTACCTCTTTTAGATACAAAGCTAAGGCATTAGGAAGGAGAATTGATTCGCTTCCTTGCTATGGATATTACCAGGTGAAAGCCCTCAAAAGGTTGGGACCAAATGAAGAGATCATCTGGACTATGTCTAACTGCTTTCTCCTTCTTCACAGCCAACAGCATTGAGTCATGCAGCTCTCTGTCCACTGTAGGGAGTAACCAAGACCTTTACAGTGGACAAAACCTGCTCCATGATTCATACTGATTAACCTTTAACAAAGTCATCACAGTTAATAGCTGAAACTTATTTGAGAGGAACAACCTGGAGATGGTCTCTATTTGTCTCTGCTTGCCGGACTGAGTTACTCATCCACAGTTTTTTTTATTCTGTCCTTCCCAAGCTCTTTTCTCCCATGGTAAGTCTGCAGAGCAGAGTATGGCCCCAGCGCCCTCACTGTTCTGGGGTCAAACCTGGATAGAGCCAACTCACTAAGGAAGTACCTGAGACAACTTCTGTACCATCTTTGTTGACAGGCCCCAACTCTCAATTTGAATTTACTACACTACATGGTTTAAGCCATAGGGTAAAGCATAGGCTTGAGCTCTTCTTTCTCTTGCATCTTCCATCCCTCCTCCTACCACTGTCCTACCTTGCTGGAAGGCAGGACAGCATGTGGGCAGTGGAACACTCAGCAGAGTCTGCTGTGGAGGGCACACACTAGCCCTGAACCCATACAAGAGTATAGATGTTCTCCTGGAGGCCACCAGCCTCCAGTGCCTTGGCTACTTTTCCCAGCAGAGACTGGTGAGGAATTTTAGGATCTGTGGGAAGATTAGGACATTGTACAGGTCCCTTACATGGCTTGAGTTAGGAAGTTTATCTTCTTCTGTCTGGTAGGTGGTTTGGATCTTCTGATGACCCAAAGGACCAGGAATTACTTGAAAGGCAAACAGACCTTGTGCTACCGAGATTATGAACTACTGTTCTATGGCATGAAAGAGCTGTGAATCTAAAGGGACAAACAAGGACTGTGCCTAGCTTTGGAAGGCATTCAAACCACGTTGCTTTAATGACGTGGACAATGCCTTCTGCATCCTGAGGCTGCAGAGCAGCACTCAGCCTTGTGTCTGCTGAGATCTTTATTGTCTCTATTGTCTTTATTGTCTCTGAGCTCTTTATTGTCTCTACATCTAACTGATGTATTTTAATCATGATACAGAAATGCTAAGAGATCTCCTGGATCAGCAAAATGTTATGCACTTGGAAGGCTGAAGAAATAGAAAAAGGGCAGTCTGGCTTATGTCCACTGACACTGATGGAGTTCCACTGCAAATAATGTGATCCATAGTCTGTCTTCTCCAAAAGAGAAAAAGGCAGACTCCCCTGGCCAGATCACTAGCAAACCACATTCAGTTCTTTCCCATAATAATCTTTTTTTGGTCAAAACTCCTGAAAAATGTCTGTTCTTGCTTGAAAAAAAAAACCCCATGCACACACTTCCACGGCCTCCAGAAAGAAGTTCAGACCCATATTCTCCAAGTTGTGGTCCATAACCACAAATGTGTGGCTCTGCTTGAAGACCGAGGCTTTTGGCATTAATATCTAAGCTGGATGAACATCAGAAGCTCCTGGCTGGTTCTACAATCAACAAGCAGCTGAAGTTTTGCATATTTATCAAACAACCTCCATGGGCTGAACGATCAGAACTCTTCAGTGGCATGCAGAATCACCATAGGCTTATGGGCATGCAAAGGAAAACCCCACTGGTGCTCTGGCAAGTCAGTGATCATTCCAGAAACCGCATTTTTTCTTGTGAAACTGTGATATGGCTCTTGGCCATAGCTTGAGGCACCCCAGAAATGGCTCATTTTTATATGTAACAAGGTACAACATAGGAATTGGGGTGGGGAGGGTAGATTCACTTAATCAGCACATCCAGTGGAGTCTCCTTCAATGGAGACTTTCAAAACCCACTGGCTAAATTCCTAAGCAACCTGATCTAGGTAAAGCTGCTTTAGCAGGAAGGTTGGACTAGATCATCTCCAGAGGTCCCTTCCAACCCCTACCATTCTATGAGTCAATGATCTTCAAGCTCTGAGAAAAAGCAGGGCAGGTTGGTATTTTTCTGCTCCTCAGCAGAATCCATGGTGCAAAATTGTCTCTTGAAGGATGTTATTCAGATGCAAAGCCATAACTCCACTGCAATTTGACAGCAAGGAATGGGCAATGCTCTTCTCCAGCATAATTTTGGGCTGCTTGGCCAACACAATTCCATGTGCAAAGAGAAGGAATCGATAGGTGAGCAATGATCTCTAGAGGCTGCCTTTCCAAGGCACAGGCCCATGACCAGACTTGGAGCTCCTTCTGCTGGCTCATGCAGAATTCTGCACCAGAGCAGCATCCAAAGGCTGCAGCTGCAGAGCAAGAGCGCTGGGCAGGGTGGGGGCTGGTGGAAATCTGCTTGGAATGTGAAGAAGAAAAGTGCAGGGTCTATAATTTGGCTAGACAGATCTGGTTAAAGAGGGATGCTGTGCTGTCACATGAAATCAGGGCCTTTTTTAGCACTGGGCAATGTCACTTGGAATCTTCCGGATTTCTCAGCTCAGAAGACAATGAAAAAGATTTAAAGCTGTCTCTCTTTTACCTAGTTCTAGATTTTGGGTTGTTTTGTTTTTTGGTGGTTTTTTTCCCTCCAAACCCTTCTCTTCGAGGTTACAACACAACTTCAATAGCACTTGGAAGGTTTGAGAGCATGCTGTTAACTCACAGGCCACATGGAAACATGCAGACAGACCCAGCTGGAATATAGCAGGACAGGGACATGGACACAGCATCACACAATACACCCAGATCTGCCTAAGTATAACCATGGAAATGTGCCTTACGAGCTGTTTACTCCACCCTCAACCTCTAAGATCTTCTGCTTTCATCAGGACCTGTTTCAGAGGCTTTTCTTCTACCAAGCTGTCTAGATATTGTGCAGTTCATTAGCCAGAGTTGAACGGGAAACAATAAAGTACCAACATCTGCTTTTTTTCTACTGGTTGAGTGGACACTGCTGGTAGTGAAGGATGAAGTACTGTGCTAAGGAACCTTTCATCTCCCTCTCTGACCTCAATAAAAGCAGAGTCAACTTGCATCCAACGCTCAGGATTGGAATAGGTTGCCCAGGGAGGTGGTGGAGTCACCTTCATCTCCACTCACAATGCAATCACCACCTCTTGTCTCCAGCAAGGAGCTGCAGAGGAGGTGACCCATGCTCCACAAGATGCTTCAGACCATGCTGGTCAGGCATTGGAACAGGTTGCCCAGGGAGGTGATGAGGTCACCATTCCTGGAGGGGTTCAAGAAATATGTGGACATGGCACTTTGGGATCTGGTTTAATGGCTACAGTGGTGTTGGGTTGATGGTTGGACTTGATGATCTTGGAGGTCTATGATTCTGTCTTTTAGGAGCCACACTCAAAAATCCCATTAATTCCATTTCCCCCTTAACATTGTAACCCATGCACGCCAAGGAGCATACCTCAAGAGCACTAATTGTTGTATGGTTAATTACTCCTGCAGTAGCAACAAGTTGCAGTGATGGCTGATGGGTCCAGCCCTTTGCCTTTCTTCAGCACGTTTCCACAGAGGATCTCAAAGCACTTCACTGCTACTTACTTGGTTTAGAGTTGGCAAACTATGCTGGGTCTGAGCTCCAGAGGTCCCTTCCAACCCCTACCATTCTATGATTCTAGGATCTGAGTTCGGCTCCCTCATTACAGACCTACTTGTTACATCCAGAATGGTGGATGTCAGCGGTAAGCAGGCAGAATCTGCCTCTGAAGGCAGTCCTGGGCAGCTGTTGGCTTCATCAGTTTGCGCTTTCTACCTACATCAGTTTGCTGAACTACCCAAATCAAGAGGAATAAAATGTGTGTCAGCCACAGCTCTTTACCTAGCCAGGGACTTCACTCAAGGGCCTGGCACAGGTGGGTATCAGCAGGGATGCTTCTGGTGAGGAGAACATGCCTTAGCTCCCTTTCCTATCCGCTAACTCCTCTGTTTTGGAGGAAAAGAGAGAGAAAAGAGTTGACTGCAGCTTAAGCAATGCAACAGAGGAAACCAATCATCTTCTGTCCTGACTATTCCACAGCCAACCACAGCACCTACAGATATTGAGGAAATTACCTCCCTGAGTCTATCAAGTCTGTTGCTGCAATCTGATGTCATTAGACAAGACATTACGGTAATGATTCCCCATGTGAGAAGCAAAAGCTAAGGGAGGCAAGATGGAATAAATGATACTAGGGCTTTATCGGTCAAAGCCAGGTGAAAACTAATTTATCCCATCTTGTGTTTATACAGCCCCCCTCTCCTCCAGTGCTCTGCATGCTGACAGCGAAGATCTCTCCATCACCTCCACTGATAAGCTCATCCATCACTGCTCTGCAGTGCCACCCCTTCTGGGTAGCAACACTGCCCCTCACCTACAAGGCCTCACCAAACTGAAAGAGCAGGAGAACCTGGGCTGTCAGGTTCAGTAGGAATTTCAACGTGGCATTGATGTCAGCATCCAGCCAACAGGAAGCCCAAGAGGTTTGTATCACATCTCACCACAAAACTCCCCTGGAGAATTCGCTCCAAAGCGTGCACGCATTGCTGAGTCACCAGTACCATGAATTTATTCATGATTTCCTTAGCTTGGGCATCTGACCAGCTCTTAGATGACCCTGCTGACTCCAGCTGGGTTACAAATGCTGTGAGCCATCTAACTACACACCATCATCAACGAGGCTGCTGTTTGTGGACTCAAAACACGTGCTTGAGTGAGCTGCAGACAGGCACCTGTGTTTTGGAGGTGTGGAGCAGGGTCTGCTTTCTACAAGCAATGGGCTAAGCTCTGTGCTTTCTCCAAATCTGTGGGGAGATCCCACCGAGAACATGATTAACTCAATTCTTTCACCTACAGACCTCTGAGAGGAAAGGGAAGCAACCCTGATTATCTGAAAATGCAAATGCTCCTCCTTGCTTTGGTGGTTACTCTACCTGTTGCTCAAGCTCCTTCAGTCCCCTGGAGGCTAAGCCTACACCTGTGAGTAGGATGGGGAAGCATGTCAGGGCCATGTCAATCTTGTTAACAGTAAAACAGATGTAAAGAGGAGAACCACAGGATGTACCCAGAGCTGCTGCTACCTGGTAAGGTCTGTCCTTGCCAGCTGGATGGAGCCAGCAGAAGGATACTAATGTGCCTTCAGCAGAAGGATACTAATGTGCCTTTTGCTCTCCTTTTGCTCTGCAGGCTGGCTGGGGCAGTTGGAAATGCAGAAGCGTGAGAAGCCAGGGAAAAGCTGTTGGGTGTTTGGGTCAGGGTTTTGATGACAGTTCATGGTGAGCTCAAGTGATCAGAAAGGAAGAATTTAGCAGGAAAGCTCAGTGATTCAGAGGGTGTTTTACTGCAGGCCACAGCAGTTTGTGCTGGCTGGGGACTTAACCCCTGCTGGGTTTTCATAACTGAGTATTTCTGGGCACATTTAATGACAACATCTTTCTAAGCTCAGGGATAGGGGTGATGGGGATGGAATATGGTTTTCTCCACCCCACAAGTCCCAGGCCACCAGGCTAAGGACTTGGCTGAGGGCAACTGCCTTGGTGAAGTCGTGGCACAGTGCAGAGAATAGGTAGGACAGAAAGAATTGCATGAAGGAGCTGGCTTACAGCATGGGTCTGAAAGGCCCTCCTGCAGTGGAACACTCTCCCAACCTGCACTGAGGTCACTTCTTTAAATCAGAGCAGACATTTCATTCTCCAAAATGGAGACATGAAGTGGGAAATGGTGCTTTAAGAATGGGGGTCTCCTTACTGGGCACTGGGACTTCTAATCCCCCTGACACCCTTTGTTGGCAGCTTCTGGGAGTGTGAACAAAAATCCCTACATGTGTCCTGCATGGGGACAGATGTGGAAAAAGCTGAGAATAAGTAACTGAAGATTTCTGAAAGCTTCAAACACTAACTGTTGGAGGGGAGATTATTAGTGGCCAGAACAAAAGTACTTGGTGGATCAGGGGACTCAAGGAGCCTTTTGTTTTCACATGCTTAGAGATGGAGAAAATAGCCTGGATAACCCTGGCTGTAGGCTAAGGATGGAAACCCACGAGAGATACATTTCCAAGGGAATTTTGGGCTCGTTTCCACTGCTTTACTCTATAAAGAGCAGAATTCTGGAAGCACAGCTTGATGCTGCAGTGTTAGTGCAGGCAGTGGAGGTCCTCAGTGGTACCTGGACTCATCTGCAGAAAAAGCTGCACACTTGACTGGCTGTAACTTAGAAAAGGTCTGCTGGGGTTTTTTTTGTTGTTTTTGTAAGTCCAGTCAAATAGATTTCCCTGTTGCTTCACTATTTCTAGGAGACACCATACTGAATTCTATTCCCAGTTACCACACTGACATTGGAAGAAGCTAAAGGGCAGTAACCAAGAGCAAAAAATCTTGAACAATCAATGAGAAAAGAAAAAAAGCCAACAACAAACAGTTCTTTATCTGGTGGTGAGGTGCAGAGCCAACACTCCCTGTTTATTTTATGTCTAATGGACTTCAAGGAGCCCAAAATGTGGTTTAACTCTGTCTTAAGGCAAATGGTCTAACACCGTTATGTTTTGTCCAATCCAATAAGTAGTGCAATTCCCACTATACAGCTGAAATCTGACCTTGGGCATCATTAAATGGGTTTGGAAGGAAGCCTGGCACTGCACGTGAGCATGAACTGGATGTTGGGAAGAGGTTGCTTCCAGAGGGGATTGATTTGTGCCCCATGGAGGACCTGCATTTTGGGATCAAAAACTTCTTAAAACACCAAGAATTGTGTTCTCCTGGATAAAATTTCTATTAGTTAAAAAAATCAGAGTTTTATGGTTTCCTCTTTCCTTGTCACTCTCTATAACTCCCTGAAAGGAGGTTGCAGCCAAGTGGGGTTGGTCTCTTCTCCCAAGGAATAAGCAATAGGACAAGAAGAAATGGCCTCAAGTTGCACCACGGGAGGTTGAAGGACATAAAGAACAGCTTCTTCACCAGGCTGCCTGGTGCAGTGGTGGAGTCCCCATCCCTGGAGGGCTTTCAGAGCTGTGGAGATGTGGTGCTGAAGGATATGGTTTAGTGGTGACCTGGCAGTGCTGGGTTAACAGTTGGACTCGATGACCTTAAGGTCTCTTCCAACCAAAAAGGTTCTGTGATTCTATCATAAGGAAATTAAGGCTGGACTTTTATTGGAAAACCTGAAGATCTGGTGTTGGGATGTGGCTCCCACAGTGAATTATGCTCCTTCCCCTGAATTACTGCAGTAGATACAGATACATGTAGAAAGGATTGCACCTGTAAATCAGACTGTTCAACAGCTCTAACTATTAAATTGACTCCTATTTGTCTCCTCCTGCTCTCTGGCTTTAATCAATCACCTAGTGGAGTCCCCATCCCTGTGTGGAATGAAAAACTGTGTAGATGTGGTGCTGAAGGACATGGTTTAGTGGTGATCTGGCAGTGCTGGGTTAACAGTTGGACTTGATCTTAAAGGTCTCTTCCAACCAAAACAATTACATGATTCTCCTCCTCTCGGCTGCTCTCTCAGTGTCTCTCTGCAGCGAGCTGTAATTTACACACCCCCTATCACAGGCCAGCTCCACAGCAGTACTTGAGGTGTGTGCTACACTGGTGTGTAAAATATGCTGCAGTTTACACTATTTGAAAAATGTTTTTCTGCTTCACCTCTAACAAAGCTGATTGCATTTTCCATTTCATGTCCTGTGTGGCTTTCTTCTCTTCCTTAAGTATTCTGTGACAGGGAAATTACCGTGGCTTCCCATGCAAGAGATGGAGGGATCAGCTGAGATAATCTAGAAATGAGTCTGTAATAGGCATCCACTGACACAGGAGCTGATCTCTTGCCATGTCAGGTCAGGCTGTTGAGCCATCAAGCCCTGCTGTAGCCACCAAGACCTGTCCTGCAGAGCCCATCGATTTAAATGAATAAACACTTCAGCTGGATATGGTGGAAATATTCCTGCTCCTAAAGGGCTTCACTGCTACCAGCCCCAAGGGCTGCACCTCAGCCTCAGCAACACAGCCCCAGGTGCCTGCCAGGATCTTTGGCAAATAAAATATTTGCAATACATGTAAAATGGCAGGATTTAAAGAACCAGTCACTAAAAGCCAACTCTTGGGAATTTTCTCCTCCCTCTTCTCAGCAATGCCACCAGCTCCCTGCTCCAGCAGCCTCGTGCTTCTCTTGGGGTCTTAGGCACAAGACAAACCACAGAGTAAAAAAAAGCAGAGTTTTCAGCAAAATGTTTAGTACTGGTACTTAATTTAATTAATCTGAGTCAGGGCTATGATTACCACAGCGTAGGACAACAGAAAAAGAGCTACTAATTTAATGACCTTATTAATTGCTTTGCAGACTTCTCATGTCCTAAAACCAACCAGCCCTTGCTTCACTTGCTGCTAGGGGTCTGCCGGAGCTTCTATCTGACTGGAGGACTTCAGCCCATAAACAGAACCACCAAGCTTGTTCTTCCTCTAAGAAATGCTGACTGGTGTTTTGGGAGCTAATTAATTTTACAGTCAGAGAAATCTGAGCTAATAACCCCTCTTTTTTTCAGCTCCCAGAGAAAGAGAGAGAAAGAGAGAAACCAAGAGAGCAATTGCTGCGTGAGAAACCAGTCCGGCTGGACCCACTGGATCTGTCAGGATGCAAGTCTGGTGGGTTAAGTGGGAATACTGGTAGGCATGCTCAGGCACCTTTGAGGGGTCACTTAATGACTGAACAGTACAATTATTAATTAATTAATACCATAATTAATTAATAATATAATTAACTGGGCAGTAAACATAATTTAAACTGCTTTTGTCATGGCCATCATGCAAGTGAGATCTTCTGATATTTCCATCATCTCCCATGGTTGGTTCCATGCTGGGACAAGCATGCCAGTGGTGAGGGATGGACCTACAAAACTGAGCTCATGACAGGGTCCACTACCACCTGACCTACGTGGTCATCATGTAAGAGACACATCCCTGGGTCCTTTTTTGGGGGTGTTCAGATTCATACTCTAAGGTTAGAAAATCTGGCCAGGAGAGTTTTTAGAGAACAACTCAGTAGACAACATAGGAAGTTAGTAGAGAGGAGAAGACTAATGACAATGGAGAGACACGGCAAACCAAGGAGTTCACAGCTGGCCTAGCAAACCACTACTGGTCCAGCAAAGCCGGTAGACAACAAACAGGCGAGGCAGAAAGCAAAGAGCTCCTTCAGCTTCTGCAAAACTCAGCCCAACGCTTGCGCAGAGCTGGGATGGATCTGCCTACAGCTGACTAGAGCCAAGAAGTGTTGAGTCCTCTCCAAACCCATTTAGAAGCATGGTGGTGCCATGGTACTTTGGTAACGAATCGATAGTTCTACGACTCTGTGAAGCTTTGGAAAACTTGAGAAATATCCTCTCTGACTTTCCCTCTGGGGTTAGGGTTTCAAAACCTGTAGCCGCAAGAGTGATTGCCGGAGATAATTAACGCTGGCTGCTTGGCCAGTGGAGACTCTGTAATATCTCACGTGGCATTTATTAGTTGGCTGTAGCCTGCCTGGGTGGGGAAATCAATCTGACATCAGAGAGATTTAATGTCTTTACTAAGATACTTTATTCCCTGGAGCTGACGCTACTGTGCTGTCCTTAAAAAAGTTAACTGGTAGCCCCAGGAAACATGAGTGTCTCCTTTCCACAAGGAGGAAAAGGGGAGATGATCCCTCACCATCTCCAGGATTTTAGTCACTTTTTCCTTCTTGGCTAATGAGAGACTTTGGGAATTAGCAGAACCCCTACACATCTCTGCACTCACTCCCATCGCAGCCGAGATAAGGTTTCTGCCCCCAGGGACAGCTTCTGGACATCAGACTGGAGACAACGAGATCAAATTCATCTCTGGTGCAACTCCCACTGGCTTTCAATCACATCAGACCAGAGATTAATTTGGCCCACAGATACATTAAGAAAGATACAAAGCACGAACGGCATTTTATATAAAAAAAGAGAAAAAAGAGAAAAGGGGAGGGGGAAGTTGAAGGGGGATGCTGGTCCCTAACCCAGCAGGACTCAGCCCAGCCCGCTCCACCCTCACATCACCAGGCACAGTGCGTGTTGCCGGTTACCTTTTTGCTTACTGACTTTCTTTACAGTCATTGCCGCTTGTCGCTTTTGATTCTCAGATATTTCAAAGCCTGGAAAAGGGAACACGGCAAACACAATTCAGAAGGTTGCTTAGGAAGCTTCTCTTGCCTTTTTGTTGGCTTTTTGTTTAGGGACGGGGATGCTATTCTGCGCTCTTCAGCCCTAAGTGGCAAAGCATCTGCACGTGCAGGCAGGGATCTGAGTGGGAAGCCTTTATAATCTGACTCGTGCAGGGGCCACAGGAAAAGCAAGATGAGATCCACCATCATTTATAGGCTCTCATCAATCTGCTCAGTGCTCCACAGCTCAGCAACACGAGCTGAGCCTGAGCTGACGTTGGTTACAGCCATTTATAAGCTGATGCTGAAAGAAGGGCATAGCTGGTAAGTCACTAACTTCATCACCTTCCAACCCTTCATCAGACATGCTTAACCAGAGCAGAAGTGACACAGCCAGGAGACTCTGAAGTCAGATGGCCACAAGCTTCCTTCTCCCACATACCCACTGAGGTCCAGACTTGAAGCTATGGGCAGAATTAATTTATGAAGGGCCAAAAATACCATTAACTTAACTGGAAAACCCTTATTTATGACTGTGAGAGCAACCAAGGACATGCGAACAAGGCTGACCTTACTACAAAAAATTACACAGGCTTCTACAACAGTTGGGGCTAAATTAAGCATTGCCAGCAACCTCCTTTCAGATTCACTTCATATTTCTCACCTATCTTTTCATCTTCTTTTACCATCTTCCTTTCTTCTCTGAAAGCTCTAAGCCATCGTAACTTCTCTTCCAGTTTCTTGGCAAAGAATAAGTGCATTTCCTCAGTCTCCTTGTTATGAAGTTTGAAGGCATTCTTCATGCTGACATTGAAGTCATCATCTCTCCCATCTTCTATATCCACCACTTCATATTTATCCATGTCTATGCGACCCTTGTAATACAGAATATCTCTTCTTATCAGATCCTACAGAGAGGAAAGGAGAGATGGGTTGGTTGGAATATACTTAGAGGGGCTGAACACAGCGAGGAAGTCATGGGAGGCCTGAAGAAAAGACACAAGGAATGGTGAAACCTGATCAGACTCTTAAAAGCCTCATCTGCTGTGAATACATTTGTGGTTGACTAAATAAATACCCTATTTGTTTAGTAAAAGAACTAAATACACATCTTCAAGCTGCCATATTTTGTTTGTAGGTATGAAGAAATGCCTTTGAGTAGGTAAGACACTTCCACTGTTTTCCATGATGGGAAGTTCTGTTCCATAGGACAAGAAAATGGAAAACTCTGGCCACCAGCTTGATGGGATTCCAGTGCTGCAAATGAGGCTGTGGAGAAGCATGACTCGTGAGCAATGAGCTCAGGCATGTCTGGGAAAGCAGACTGGGCAGTCTGGGTCTCAGTTTGCCAAGCATGTTCTCAGAGTCAGGGGAGATGGTCTCTGCCCCTTCTCCTTAGAGCCCATTTCCAATTCATTCACAACTCAGTGCTCCCAGTTCACTCAGACTCCCAGTTCAAAGAACTCCCAACCTACCTCTGCCCCATCACACCCTGGTTTTAACCTCTTGATCCAGCTTATTTTTTTTCTTTTTTTCTCTCTCTGTAAAGTCTATAAACTTTACAGCCGAATCTGCTCATCCACATCTCTCCGAGTGGTCAAGTTGCCACAGGTGGAGGGAGAGGATTCTGCCCTTCTGCTCTGCTGAGATCCTGCCTGTAGTGCTGGGGCCAGCTCTGCAGTCCTCACCACAGCACACAGACCTGTTGGAGCAGGGCCAGAGGAGGCCACAACAATGCTGGGAGAGCTGGAAGCTCTCTGCTGTGAAGCCAGGCTCAGAGAGTTGGGCTTGTTCAGGCTCCAGAGAGACCTTCTCATGGCCTTGGGTGGCCTTTCAAGACTTCAAGAGGCTGATCGGAAATATGGGTAGGGATTCTTTATGAGGGAGTGTTGTGACAGGACAAGGGGCAATGGTTTAAACTAGAAGAGGCAAATTCACACTGGAGTGAAGGAAGAAATGTTTTATGCTAATGATGGTGAGACCCTGTCCCAGGCACCCAGAAAGTTGGTACATGCCCCATCCCTGAAACCACTGCAGATGAGATTGGCTGGGGCTCTGAGCAACTTGCTCTAGTTGCAGATGTCCCTGCTGACTGCATGGGGGTGGGGAGGGGAGGGAAGGCTGGATGACCTTTAAAGGTCCCTTCCCACCCAGACCAGTCTGTGGTTCTATGACTTTATGATTCTTGTCCTGTGTTTTGCAGCAGCAGCTCATTTCTCTGCATTGGGAAAAGTAAAATAATCCTCATTATGAATTTTTCAGAGCTCATGAGACCACCCACAGCTCTGGGGCTGTTTGACATGCCTGGCTGAGCTCTGCTCCATGTCAGCAGCAGCCATGCTGTGTCTCAGCTATCTCCATCCCTCCTGCCAAACCAGGGATGTCACACATTCACAGCGGCAGGAGACAATGGTAGGTGGAGGTGGCACTGAAATCAAGCATTTTGAGATGTATTGTGGCAGTTGCTCAATCACAGATGTGAAATTCTGGATGCTGATAAACTCTGGTAAAAAATAGATAATTTCTGGGTTTCCTCCTTACCTTCTTCATACTTATTTGGGCTTTGCCCACCAAATTCTGCACTGCCTTTACTAGAAGTACTCCAGATTTACACTGGTGTAAGAGGAGCACTGGCCCCACATCTCTCTGTCTTTATAGGGACAGATAATATCAGAAACATCATCATCAGAAAGCAGAAAGTGAATTATCTGGCCATGGCTACATGACATGGTTCAAGTTACATGACATAAATATTAAAAAAGCTAAATTTAGCAACACACAATCAAGATCTCCTTCTCCTCACTCTCAAAAGCCAATATTTAGGTGTCTTAAATAAACTGACCTTAAATAGTTTTTGATTTTTGAGAGTGCCCTAAAGATAAATGCTATAGCAAGGGATTCATTTAAGGAGAAAACTAAAAATCAATGTCCAACATTTATTTACTCAATTAAGATTTAGTAGTGAGGTGGTTTTTTTAAGATAAGCAGTGGGTATTACTTTAAACAGACTATACATCTTGGCAAAGAAATTGTGCATCATTGTTATTGTTCCTTTTTGTGAGCAAATGTGCTCATGGATCTGCCAGACAGTATCAACTGTCAGGAGGCAGGGCACAGTCCAGGAGCTCAGCACCTTTAGAACCTGGCTCCTTCCTCTGGAATGATCTAGGAGGGGAGGGAACTCCAGTAACTAATGTATTGTTTAAATAGAAAAACACAGAATTGTTTTGGTTGGAAAAGACCTCTCCCATCATCGAGTCCAACCATCAACCCAAGACCACCACGGCCACTAAAGCATGCCCCAAAGTGCCATGTCCACACATTTCTGGAACACCTCCAGGGATGGTGGCTTCACTACCTCCCTGGGCAGCCTCTTTGAATGCCTGACCACTCTTTTCCTAAGAAAATTTTTCCTAATATCCAACTACATCTCTAGGATGGAGGCTTTGAGTAGTGCTGCTGTCTAAAACACAACAAAAGGATTTTTTTGAGTTGAATATGTGATAGAAAATCTTTTCTGTTTTGTCTTTTCTTGGAAAATTGCTCCTTTCCTCTCCCTCTGTGCCCAACAAAGTGCTGGGAAAAGGCTGTGAACATCTCACTAAACTGGTTCAATTAAATCAATACTCTGCTGTGTGCTTAAATGTGAGTCTTCGTCTAGCTCTTGAAAACAGCATTTATCTTCTCTACATTCTTCAAAACACTTGATAAGGAATCTCACAGGAAACATGGATGTGCTCCTTAAATTAGCTGTACCAGTGCCTGTTCTTCCTCCCACTGCTGAGGAAGACTTCAAAGCACAACACTGAGCAGGCTGAGGTGGGAGACGTGGGATCAAAGTCCAACTCTATGAAGGGAGATTGAGGCCCGATGGGGGTTGGTCTCTTCTCCCAGAGAACAAGTGACAGGACAAGAGGAAACAGCCTCAGGTTGCACCAGGGAAGGTTTAGATTTGACACTAGGAACAATTTCTTTACTGAAGGAGGGAACAGGCTGCCCAGGGAGGTGATGGGAGTCACCATCCCAGGAGGGGTTCAAAAACCATGTAGACATGGGACTTTGGGACATGGTTTAGCGGGCATGGTGGTGTTGGGTTGACAGTTTGACTTGATGGGGTTTTAGAGGTCTTTTCCAACTGTAACCATTCTGTGATTCTCTATGCAACACCCCTCATCATCTGGAGGTTTGGTCATACAAGGTGTTACCAAAATAAAGAATCACAGCTCTCTTCTTGCCCAGCTCTGGAAATACAAGGCTCTGTGCATTAGCTTTTTGCTTACACATACCAACCCAACAAGTTGGGACCTTAAAGGTCCCTTCCAACTCAAACCAGTTTACGATTCTACGGTTCCACAGAAGAAGGAACATTTCCCACTCTCTGCCCATGAGCTCCAGTGCTGATAACACAAGTGTTTAAGAGACATTTTTCACAGTGATGAAACGCATCAGCAGCTCAGTGAAAGACACATCTGCACATGGCAAATATTTTGGACACACTTTAATCGCAAGGAAGTTCAGACCATGTCGCAGATTAATACCAGTAACTGGATGATGCCATAGATCATAGAATCACTAAGGCTGGAAAAGACCTCTGAGGTCATCAAGTCCAACCATCAACCCAACACCACCAAGCACACTAAACAATGTCCTAGAGTGCCATTTCCACATGTTTTTTGAACACCTCCAGGGATCATGACTCTACCACCTCCCTGGGCAGGCTGTTCCAATGCCTGAATGCAATGGGCTGGGCATTGCTTACCACCATTTCTACTTTCTTCCCCTCTTTTTGCCAATGCTCCGTAAAAGGATATTATTTCCCAACTGACTAAACTTTGAGAGGCAGCATATGGGAAGCACAATAATTATTTGATCTGTTTTATGACAGCTGTTCCCACAGCTCTTAAAGAAGAACACACATCACTTAACTCCTTAGTGAGGCATGAGCCTCTTCCAATGCACTTGGCTTACACTACAGCTGATTTCTGCAGTATTCAGGAACTCATCTGAGCTACAAGAGAGACCAGGCCTGTTTTAAGGAGCATTTAGGCATCAGGACAAGAGAATAAAGACTCGGGGAACATGCAGGCAATGAGAGCAATGCTGCTTTGCAGAAAGCCTGTAGCAGTGCTGAGAAATGAAGATTATTCCCCACACCATCTCTGTCAGCACAGGACTATCTTCCCTTCCTTCCAGCACGTACGCTAAAATGGAACACACACACAAGATAAAGGAAAGCAGATATATGGCTGAGGATGGCAGTGGATGCTCTGAACAGAGTGGTGTAAGCACTGCCTGTCAAGAAGGACAAA
This sequence comes from Ramphastos sulfuratus, assembly GCA_013399055.1. NCBI lineage: Eukaryota > Metazoa > Chordata > Aves > Piciformes > Ramphastidae > Ramphastos > Ramphastos sulfuratus. The sequence goes on along the minus strand of WBNM01011226.1, from coordinate 39,486 downwards.
GCAGATATGGACAAAATGGAGATTTATCAGCTCTATGTTGGCAGCTCTACATCAGCCAGCACCGAATGCTCCCAGCCCAGCCCCAGCCCTGGGGATCCTACTTGCAGGGTTGGGGCCAGCTCTGGAGTCCTCAGCACAGCACAGACATGGAGCTGCTGGAGCAGGGGCAGTGGAGGCCACAGCAATGATGGGAGGGCTGGAAGCCCTCTGCTGTGAGGCCAGGCTGAGAGAGTTGAGATTGCTCACCCTAGAGAAGAAAAAGCTCTGGGGAGACCTCCTGGTGGCCTTTCAGGACTTCAAGGGACTGATCAGAAAGCTGGGGACAGGCTTTTCAGCAGGGCCTGTTGTGACAGCACAAGGGGTGATGAACTAAAAGAGGGAGATTCAGACTGGAGAGAAGGAAGAAAGGTTTGACAGAGTGGCGACAGCCTGTCCCAGGTTGCCCAGAGAGATGTTAGCTGTCCCTTCCCTGCAACCACTGCAGGTCAGGTTGTTTGTAGCTCTGAGCAGCCTGCTCTAGTTGCAGATGTCCCTGCTGACTGCAGTGGGATGGACTGGAAGAGCTTTGAAGGTGCCTCTAACCCAAAACTTCCTATGATAAGCAGCCACACTGTTGAGAGGAGCTCAGGCTTAGGAGAGGGCAGAAATGGCAGCAGGGACAGGCTGCTCCTGTTACTCCTGATTATCCCAGGGTTAACATAGGAGAGAATTAGGAAGGAATCATTAAGCTACAGAATTTACCTTCATTTATATGCTCATGAAGTAGCAGTATACTCTATATCATCCTGTCCCTGGTTAAGCCAGGACCAGCTGGTTCGCACTGTGCATCTCTGAATGTCATAAAAAATTACTCTGCATAGTTAAATCAGGGAAGAGCAAGAAAATAGAAAACTACACAAAACAAAACAAAAACAAAACTCTCAAAACCTGATTAGTAGGGAAAGGACAAAAAACTGGAGTTGTTTAATCCAGAAGAGGACATAAATAAAAAGGAATGTGCTCTTGGCATGCCAATATGTGAAAGCTGCTTCCCCTCTAAGGAGGCTGCTGATCAATTATTCTCCATTTTGATTGTGGCTTGGCTTAATTTACCACAAGGGAGAAGAGGATTAGATCCTTGGAACAAAGTCTTTCTAGCTCAAAAAGTAGCTGAATGCTGGAACAGACCAAATAGAGAAGGCTTGGGACAGCATTCCATGGAGATTTTCACAAATAAGGTTAGGCAAACGTCCATCAGAAATGCTCTGAGGATACTTAATCCTGTGAAGGGAACAGCTCATCTCCTGGGGTGCTGCCCAGCTCTGGGTTTTGATGATGTCTAAGAGAAAGGTGATAGGTCTCCTTCTCTGGAGACTTTCAAAACCTGCCTGGCTTCCTGGACAACCTACCCTAAGGTGAACCTGCTTTGGAGGGGGTGGGTGGGTGGTGTGCATCAGATGATCTCCAGAGGTCCTTCCCAACCTTCGCTACATAGGATTCTGTGATTCTGAGACGGGAGAAAAGGGGCTGAGAGCAGGCAGGATCAGCACAGACTTCAGGACTTCTTAAACTAGAGCAGGGTAGACTTAGGTTGAACTTCAGGAGGAAGTTCTGCACAATGAGTGGTCAAATACTGGAAGAGGTTCCCAGAGATGTGGTTGAGGCCCCATCCCTGGAGACACTGAAGGTCAAACTGGATGGGGCCCTGAGCAACCTGATCTAGTTGGAGATGTCCCTGCTGACTCCAGGGGGGTTGGACAAGGTGACCTCTCAGGGTTCCTTGCAACCCAATGCATTCTGTGATTCTGTGGGTGGGGTTGGAGAAGCCCCAAGGCACCAAATGGGACAAGCAAAGCAGGAGGAGCAGGAGAGAAACCTGCAGCCTCTGCAGAGAACATCCAGCTTGCACTGCATGGCTCTTAAGGAAATTGATGCATCTAGGTCATTTGCACTTATTTGTCTAAATATGATCTTTTTTTACCCTACAGCTTCTCTGGTTTCCTTTTCTCTCCCTGGCTGAGGTTAATTAAGCTCTTCTGAGTAACACTCTGCAGTCTGTTCACGTAATATGTACTAAGGAAGAGATGAAGCCAAAAAAAGTCCTGTTTGATGGGAGCACAAAACCAAGTTTTGACATGTTACATAAACCCACCACAGCTCTGCTCTCTGCGTTTGCTTTGTTGGAGGTTTACAGCTGAAGTGCTTGTGCCTGAGGTAGTGGCTGCACTCAAGGGGATGTGCTTTCCTCTGTGACCTGCTCAGGTTGTCTTCTCCTGTGCATCCTGACTTAAATAGCCTCATTTTACTGCCCTCTCTCTGAAGGGAGGAGGTGACTTTAGCTGTGCTTTAAAGGCAACCATTAAGTGTACCCAGCATCCAATTGCTTCCCCAAAAGGGTTGTCAAGCCCTGGATGGAGGAGGCTGCCCAGAGAGGTTGTAAAGTCTCCTTCTCTGGAGACTTTTAAGACCCATCTGGTTGTGTTCTTTTGTGACCTGCCCTAGGTGATCTTGCTTTGGCAGGGGGGTTGGACTGGATGATCTCCACAGGTCCCTTCCAACCCCTACCATTCTACGATGGTAAATGTCCCAGGCTCCTGTTAGCTTTGCATGGAGCCATCTTCATGCTCTTCAGAAATGCCTCCTATTTATTTCTTACTGGGGGTGGGGTGTGCTAGGATGGATGGGGAGGTCTCAAGTGAGAGTTATGATTTTAGGATGGCCCATTTTTCCCAAGTGCTGTGGATTACTCTGTGCCAGGTCACACTCCACTTCTCACACATAAACCAAATCATCTGTAAAACTCGAGAAGGAGCCATGACTCATTAGATCTCTCCTATGAGCTGACAGCACAGAAGTAGCTAAACACAGAACAACCCCTCACAAGTTTCTCATTGCAGATGTAGGTTATTTGTCCTCCTGGCTCTCAAAACCCTGCATGTTCCAATGGCAAAGGAGTTGCAAAATGACTTGAGAAGGAATAATTCACTCTAATCAGGTCTTCTGACCCCGCATCCTGAGGCTGGCAAGGACTGGCCATGAGCCTTTGGGTGTAAAGCAATTCCTCCCCCAGTCCTTCCCCATCTCTGTAATGGGATAATGACATTTGCTTATTTTACAGGGCAACTGGGAGCTGTAAATAATCACTGGAAGACCCACTGAAAGCCTTTGATGGTGGATCTCTAACAGCTCAAAACCTTGTAAAGAAGAGCTTCATGTCACACAGGCTTTGGGATTCAGAGCTGGCAAGGGAAGGGAGGCAGAGAAGAGGCTCTTCAGGTGGCAGCCAGCACCGTGCAGATCTCTCTGTCCCTCCTGTGAGGCCTCAGGGATAGAATCATAAACTGGTTTGGGTGGGAAAGGACCTTTAAAGCTCATCCAGTCTAACCCCTCTACAGTCAGCAGGGAACAGCTGCAACTAGAGCAGGTTGCTCAGAGCCACAACCAACCTGACCTGCAATGGTTCCAGGGATGGGGCAGCTACCACCTCTCTGGACACCCTCAGTGTCAAAAATTTCTTCATTCTCTCCCATCTAAATCTCCCTCTTTTAGTTTAAACCATCATCCCTTGTGCTGTCACAACAGAGTGCCTCTTCTGCTGATGATTATCTGCCCCCACCACAGCTTTACAGATCAACCCAGTGAAGATCTTCTGAGGTAACTTTACTTTTGCACTAGGCATGGATGACAACAGTGCAAAGAAACATGAAGGTTTTCTCCTCTCACTCCTCCCTACCTGAAATCATAGAACCATGGAATGGTTTGGGTGGGAAGGGACCTTTAAAGGTGATCTCGTCCAACCCCCCTGCAGTCAGCAGGGACATCTGCAACAAGACAAGGTTGCTGAGAGATGAAGGCTTGGAGTGAAGAGTGCTGCTGGTAAAGCAACAACCTGTAGCAGCACTTGTGAGGCTGGAAGACCAAGAGCATTACACTGAGAACACAGAGCTAAAGCAAACCAGTTGATGAGGAGTGAATAGCTGATGCTGAAACTGGGAAAGGACCACACCAGGGTCCACAGTAACTGCACAACCCACAATGTGGAAAAGGAAGAGGTTTGGGAAGGGCTGAGTTGTCCTTTGTGCTAAAATATGGGTCTCAGCTCCCTCTCTGATGGCTTCTCATTGACCAGGGCAGTGAGTGCAGAGCAGAAGGGAAGCAGCAGAGGGAAGGAGCAGTTTTTCCATGTACTCCCAAAATTTGTCCTGATTTTCCTGCCTGCTCTCTGTCTCCACTCTGCCCAGCCTGCCGTGAGCAATGAGAATGTGGCATGCTGCCACGTTGCCATGTCTTTGGGTATCTTCAGTCAGAAGGGCTTTCAGTGGTTATTGGCTTTAAAAAATAAAGATTCAGAGCCTACACTTTTAAAATCTCATTCACCTTAAAGCAACCCTTTGCAGAGAGCAGCCCAGCTTGCTTTTCATGAACATGAAGGAGAGAGCTTTCTCCAGCATCAGGTCTTTAAAACCTAACCCTGCTGCCATTTGGAGATGGGAGAGTTTTGCACCATTCCCAGAGCCTTCAAAATCAAGCCGCCCTTCTGTCCAGATGAGACTCAATGAGCCCTTCTGAATGTTTTGCCCTAAATGTTCTTGATATAGAATCAGAGAATGGTGGGAGTTGGAAGGGACCTCTGGAGATCATTCATTGCAATTCCCCTGCTCAAGCAGGGGCACCCACAGCAGCTTGCCCAGGATCACAATGTCCAGGCAGGTCTGGAGTCTCTCCAGAGAAGGAGACTCCACAACCTCTCTGGGCAGCCTGCTCCAGGGCTCCAGCACTCTCACAGTAAAGTTCCTCCTCATGTTCCGATGGGAGCTCCTGGGTTCCACTTTGTGCTTGCTGCCCTTTGTCCTGTCACTGGGCACCACTGAGAAGAGTCTGGCCCCATCCTCTTGCCCCTCACCCTTTAGCTCTTGCTGAGCATTGATCAGATCCCCTCTGGGGCTGCCCTTCTCCAGGCTCAACAGCCTCAGGGCTCTCAGCTTTTGCTCCTCACAGAGATGCTCCAGGCCCCTCAGCATCTTTGTAGCCTCCACGGGACTCTGTCCAGTCTCCTTTGAACTGGGGAGCCCAGAACAGGATGCAATATTCCAGGTTTAACCTCATCATGGCAGAGTAGAGGGGAAGGAGAACTTTCCCTCAACCTGGTGGCCACATTCCTCTTCATGCACCCCAGGAGACCACTGGCCTCTTGCCTGTGAGGGCACATTGCTGGTTATGGTGAACCTGTTGTCCAACAGCACTCCCAGAAAATAAACAAAGATATCAGAAAACCAATGCAAGCCTTGCTAGGTTTTTGGACACTGGTGAGCAGGAGCTTTGCTACCACATCTTTGGGCATAGCAGTATGGGCAGAGCCTGCTTTTAGAGGCAAGGAAATTGCAGCCTGAATATGTGATGAAGAATGGGTGGAACTGAAACCAGCATCACCTGCATGAGACAACCTTGGCCATTCTTCCTACCACAAACTTCCTTGGAGGGGTCAAATCCTTTGGAGTTTCCCCGGGGGCTGCCCTGGGGAGGAGGTGAAATCCCTGTGCTGCTGGTTTACGTAACTCCTGCTCGCAGGAGGACAGCTGTGCTGGGGAGGTCGGCAGATTCCTGCCAAATTATTCAGCACTGTCTGTCTCCTGAGCTTGGAAAGAGACTGCAGTGTGGGATCCGAGTGGGGGAGGACTGGAGCTGAAAGCATTTCTGTGGAGCTGCTATTTTTGTTCCATGTGTTTAGTGGAACATCAGTGGCATTTTGATGCCTTGGTTCCACCTCGAGTCCAGCCACACTGGCTGCAGAGCAGCAAGCTGAGGGCAACTGCATTCCCAACAAACCAGTAAGAGAAGGAGATGGGAAAACCTTCTGCAGACACATCACTCAGCTATTCTGGGCTCTCCAGTTTGCTCCCAGGGGTTTTAAACTGGGCTGCTGAAAGGCCACAGCAGGAGGAGGGTTAGATTTTCATCCCCAGGCCAAATTCACAGCCCCTGCAATTACAGGAGTGATAAATTAGGCAGAGGGTGCAGTGTACAGCATCTTGCCTATCTGCACGGCTGGATGAGTAGGCTGAACCTATTCCTCATCCAGAAAAGGAAACCCAGGCTGTGAAGGGCTCTAAATGCAGCCATTTCTGGATTTTACCATTAAATTAGCAACAAGCAATCAGAATCTTTCTCCTGCTCCCCTCCAGCTGACCTGGATGTTTTTCTCCCTACACTTCCTGCTCTTCTCTCTCTTCTATTTCACACCAAGGAGCGAAAAAGCAGCTCCTGCTTCCCTGAGCCAACAGAACATCAGCAGGTTGCTGAGTCCAGTCAGTGCAGCCCCTCAGAATCAAAGAACTGTTAAGGTTGGGAGAGACCTTTGAGATCACCGAGTCCAACCACTCACCTGGAGCTCACAATCTCACCACTACTGCTAAGCCACTACCACTAAACCACATCCCTCAGCAACACATCCACACAGCTTTTAAGCACCTCCAGGGATGGTGACTCCACCACCTTCCTGGGTAGCCTGTTCTTCAGTGCCTGAGAACCCTTTCTGGGAAGAAATCCTTCCTAATATCCAACCAGAACCTCCCTTGGCCCAACTTGAGGCCACGTCACCTTGATCTGTCACTTGTTGCATGCAAGAAGCAACCAACCCCCACCTGCCTCCAACTTCCTTTAAGGGAGCTACAGAGGGCAATAAGATCTCCCCTTAGCCTCCTCCAGACTAAACCACCCCAGTTCCCTCAGCTGCTCCTCAAAACATTTGTGTTCAAGGCCCTTCACCACTCTTCTTTGGGCACTCTCCAGCACCTCAATGTCCTTTTTGTAGTGAGGGGCCCAAAACTGAACCCTGCATTCAAGATGTGGCCTCACTAGTGCTGAGCAGAGTGGCACAATCTCATCCCTGGACCTGCTCACCACACTATTCCTGATACAAGCCAGGATGCTATTGACCTTTTTACTGTCTCACATTCAACTGGCCATTTGTCAACACCCCCAGGTCCTTCTCTGCCAGGCAACTCTCCAGACAAAGCAGCACAAGTTCTGCTGCAAAACTGTGCCCAGGGCAGTAATCAGCACATGCTCATCCTTGCAAAGGGGTCACCAAGCAAATGCACAGCTGCAGGGTCACCTGCAAATGTTTCTTGCCTTGAACAGGCCAATCTGAAAGCTCAAGTCCTTTGTCATGTATGTTTTTAATATATAACCTGCTGGAATTTGTCCTTCACATTCAGCTATCTGCTAGCCACAGAGACAGCAGGGCAAAAAGTAAAACCTGCTTGCCACGGTCCACAATCTGGGCTCACAGAAACCTCATCTGCAGATCACTGACTGATCAGCTGGGAACCAATGTGGTGCTCTGGAAACACTGTTATCCAAAAACTTTGTTTTATGCTTTGCTCTTGGGGCTGTGTGTTTGCTTTGATGGCCTCCATGCCCACCACGTGCTAGCTCCTTAGCTGAAAGAGCAGCACATCACCCAGCCCCTCCCAAGCTGCTGTTTGCAGACAGCAAAACACAGCCTGACCCATTTTCCCACCCTGCTGCAGGCTGGACCCAGCCCTGACCCAAAATATGGCATCTCATGGAGAAATCTATGTTTCTGAGAGGGAAAGAGAAGGGGTGGGAGGTGCTGCACAAGTCAAACAGTGTTCCTTATGGGTCAAAACCCCACTTGAAGTAGCAAGAATCGTCCCAGTGTTGATCTGTGTGTTTGCAAACAAGATTTTTCAGCTGGCCCTCTGAGACTTCTTTTAGCCTGTAATAAAATCAGGGCTGCTGTGTCAATGCAAAGATTACCTAAATGTTTTTAACAGAACTAGACCTTCTTACACTAAAAGGACTCAGAAACATCTCTTTTATCTTCCCCTTTGGAAAGCTGAGCTATGCTGGAGTCTGACAGGATTATTTTCTTTACTCCAGCTGCTAGAGCACAGCTATTTCTGGCTGATTCTCTGGCTCCTGCTATTAAACTGGTCTCATTTTGCTTCTCCTCCAACCTGCTCTGAGAGCTCAAGGGAAGACAGCAACAGCAATAACCCATGAGCTGGACCTTGCATCTCCTCTTGATTACAAAAGCCACCTAAAAAGTGCAAATGAAACCAAAGTGTGTTTCGTGAAGTCTCTGAGGAACTGAGGAAATGGCCTCAAGCTGAGCCAGGGGAGGATTAGATTGGATATTAGGGAAAATTGCAATGAGCTGCCCATGGAGGTGGTGGAATCACCATCCCTGGAGGTGTTTAAAAAGCATGTAGACATGGCAGTTTGAGACATGGTTTAGTGGTCATGGTGGTGTTGAGTCAACAGCTGGAGTTGATCATCTTAAAACCACAGAACGCATTAGGTTGGAAGGGACCATCTAGTCCAACCCCCTTGCAGTTAAGCAGGGACACCTCCAACTCAAGCAGGTTGCTCAGAGCCCCACCAAGCCTGACTTAGAATGTCTCCGGGGATGTGGCCTCCATCACCTTCCTGGGCACCATATTCCAGTGTTCCACCACCCTCATAGTAAAGGACTTCTTCCTAATGCCCAGTCTAAACCTACCCTGGTCTACTTTCAAACCACTGCACCTCATCCTATCACTACAAGCCATTGTAAAAAGTCCCTCCCTGGCTTTCCTGTAGGCCCCTTCAGGTACTAAAAGGCTGCTATAAGGTCTCTCTGGAGCCTTGTCTTCTCTAGGCTGAAGAAGATCTTAGAGGTCTTTCCCTGCCTTAATGACTCCATGATCTTTCTGTGCTGTCAAAAAACACTAAACACAGAGTCCCACCAAGGGCTGTGCAACTACTAGTGAAAGAAAAGCAGAAGTTGGTGCAGTGCCTGTGTTAACCCTTCCAGAAACAGTTCTGGGGCCCACTGGGGAACTCCAAACCATTACCCAGCAGAGTGAGATGAAGATCCTCATCTATTATGTGTTGAGCACCTCGAGCATCCCCCAAGATCACCAGCCATGACCATAATTAATGCTGTGTGTCACAGCCCTGGATGCTAAGGATTATGATCTGCAAATTTAAAGCATCTCTGTGTCAAACCCTCTCAGCTTGAGGGTGATAAGAAAAGTAGACCCTGTGCCTTTAAGGCAACATCTTTTAATGCTACCATCATTGAGGGTTGACTTCATTTCCTGCTAATTAGGGTTAGCAGACTGGAATATGTATTCCTTCTTCTTGAATATAGGCATATGGTAAATAAGAGTGAGGCCAGGGCTTGTCTTCCTACACAGCTTATTCCTTTCTTCCTTTCCAAAAGGCATTTTTGCATTTGGGTAACCAAGAGTCTCTCCCAAAGAAAGCCTCACTTTGTCCTCCACACTGCAAAGCCTCCACTTCTGGGTCAGGACATACTGGCAGAAAATTCATTAAGAGAGTTTGACATTAATCCAATGTTGCAGTGCTAGGACCAGAGGCAATGTCTTTGAGCTGGAAGAGGGCAGATTCAGACTGGAGATTAGGAAGAAATTCTTTACGGTGAGGGTGGGGAGACACTGGAACAGGTTGCCCAGGGAGGTTGTGGATGCCCCCCCCCCGGAGGTGTTCAAGGCAACCTGCTCTAGTGGAAGGTGTCCCTGCCCATGGCAAAGGGGTTGGAACTAAATGATCTGTAAGGTCCCTTCCAACCCAAAGCATTCTGTGGTTCCATGAAAGTTACTCAGCTTAGCAAAGAAAAGCTAAGTCAGGAGCTCTCTCATGTCCCTTTTATCAAGAACTGGAGACATCCAAACTAAATCCTTGCTCCCTCTGAAGGCCTTCTTGTACAAGAAGACAGAGAAGCTGGCAGCCCTGGACCAGTCTGAAACCTGAGACCTTCTGGAAACCTCCAGCTATCCCTTCTGAACTCAGACAACTCCAAATCCCTGAGGGTTTACTGAAGTGGGACATGAAAGCACATTGCGAGCTCACTGTCAAGCACTTTAATTCCCATGACTGGCAGCAGGTTGTGCTGCAGATGACCCCAGGACATGGTGCTCTGCCCACTTCTGGCCAGGCAGAGCTGAAGCACCAGCACCCCTGCAGATCTGCCATCTCCTCTCTGCTCTTGGGCTTGTGTAGGTCATATTTCGCATCCCTCAGAGCATAATTCTAAAGCATGGGGTAAAAAAGATTGGCCCCAGTCTTCACTTCACTTGGAAGGCCCCAGAACACCTGAAGCCTCTGGCTCTGAGCAGAGGTTCTCTGGCCAGACAGTTGCCTGCTGGGATCAGTAACAGCAAAGCCTGACACAAGGGTCAGGACATCACAAGCTATAAATCGTTCAGATTCTTTTTATGTAGGGTGTGGGATCCCAAAATGTGAGCTCATGCTCCTCTGAATTCCATGCTCAGGAAATCTTCCTTAGTCATGCTCAAGGAAAACACTGGCAAGACAGGAGAGTCCAGCTGTAACCCCTTCTCCCCTCCGTAACCCCTCTCCTACCCCGACTGCAGACTGGTGCTGGAGGAAGAGATGCAGAAGGAGAACCTATGAAGACCAAGTTGTCCAGAGAAGCTGTGGAATCTCCTTCTCTGGAGAGATTCCAAACCCACCTGGACATTGTGATTCTGGACAGCCTGCTTGTGTAGCTCTGACACATACACACCCACCACCAAACACCTTTAGAGCACATCAGGGAAGAGGACAGTGTCACACCAGTGCTGTTTGCATGCTGATGGAACCTTCTGAGCTTCCAGAAGCCTGCTGTGAATTGTTGAACACTCTCTGCTCATACTAATGACCATGGAAATTCTAGCTCTGGTCTTCCTGGGAGTTAAGGGAACACTGATACCTCTTTGGACAAGACCCCAGTGCAAGCCAAACTGGGTGCTGCCCAATGAACCGGAAATTCAGGGTCACAATCAAAGTGTAGATGGTTAAAGGAGCTGGAATTGTTTAGTCTGAAGAAGGAAAGGCTGAGAGGAGACCTTATTGCTCTCTACAGCACCCTGAAAGGAGGTTGGAGTGAGGCTGGTGTTGGCCTCATCTCCCAAGTAACTAATGACAGGACAAGAAGAAATGGCCTCAGGCTGTGCCAGGGGAGGTTTAGGTTGGATATAAGGAAATATTTCCTTCCTGCAAGAGTGCTGAGGCACTGGAACAGGCTGCCAGGGAGGTGATGGAGTCACCACCACCACCAGATGTGTTCAAAGAATAAGTAGATGTGGCAATTTGGGCCATGGTCTAGTGGCCGTAGAGGTGCTGGGTAGAAGGTTGGGTTTGATGATCTTAGAGGTATTTTCTAATCTTAAGGATAATGATTCTAAGATTGATGCCCAAACCCAGCTGTGTACTTCCAGATTCATGTTGGCAGTTCCCTGAACATCTGCCTTTGTTATTGTTGCTCTGTGGTTATTTTTCCTTTGGCAGAGCTGAGGAAGAAGTAAAAGGCACAGCAACAAGGAAGGCAAAAATAAGCACAGGCATTCCAGAAGGCAGAATTTCAGTCAGCCATGACTCAGGAGAAGAAAGTGCCACCCACTGAACAGCAGAGACTACAGCTTGGTGTACAGCGGGCAGTGATGCTGGTGTGAGTCAGGAGCCACCCACGTCCCCACCCACACTGCTTCCTGAGGCACAGGGCACTCCTGGGGGGCTGCCACACAGCCTGGGGCTTGCTCAACCTCTCCTGAGCACATGAGATGTGACAGGAACACATCCCTGGTGGCTTTGGCCGGAGATGTCTGCAAGTTGCCCTTGATCCCACCTGAAGCGGGTCCAGGGGACTCCCTCTGCACAGCAAGCTGCAGACCTGCAGTGAAAATGTCACTGAGTCCCTGTCTGTTAGGAGACAGAGTCACCAAGGACTTCACTTTGAACAGTTGTGATGGCAAGGAGCTGGGATCACCTCAGTGGAATGACAGCAACACAGCTCTGCTGCCGCTGCTACTGAATGCAGCTGCTCCAAAACACAGCTCACCTGCTGCTATTAATACTACACCATGTCAGCATCAGTGTTGGGAGACCTTAGTGTGGCCAGGGAGACCTCTGTGTGGCCTTTCAGGATTTCAAGGGGCAAATTAGAAAGATGGGGACAGACTTTTGAGCAGGGCCTGTTTTCACAGGACAGGGAGTGGTGGTTTGAACTCAAAGAGGGAGATTCAGACTGGAGAGGGTGGTGAGAGCCTGTCTCAGGTTGCCTAGAGAGGTGGCAGATGCCTCATCCCTGGAACCACTGCAGGTCAGGTCGTTTGTGGCTCTGAGCAATCTGCTCTAGTTGCAGATGTTCCTGCTGACTGCAGGAGGGTTGGACCAGGTGACCTTTGAAGGCTCCTTCCAACCCAAACTATTCCATGAGTCTTCACTACCTTTCTCTACCTTCATGATGAGTTCCATAGCAGAGAGAACATTCCATAGAATCCAGCAGAGCACCTACATGAGGATGGGCTTAAAATGCAGTGCACCACGTGACAGCACACACACCCTGCCACAGACCTGCTGTCTGACACTTCTCAGAGATCAGTGACCATCATCTGAACACAGTACCTGAGTCGTCTGCCCAAGTGCCAGGCCTCACAGCTCACACCAAAATTCTAGGGCTACCTAATCCCAGACCACAAACTGCAGCCAAAACACAAAAGCAGAAGCGAGGCAACAAGCCAAACAAGGAGCACATGAGAAGGAGGCACAAAATGAACAAGTGAGGTTGGATTTGCTGCGACACAAACCCCCTCTGTCACGGTGTACTCACCGCCCTGGAATTCAGCTTCTCGAGGATGTGGATTGCCCTTCCTCAGCGCTCTCCACGTCCTCTTCTGCACGTGTTGCAGACAACCACCTGCCCTACAAACCACTCTGGACTGGAAAGCCTGTCAGCAGCATGTCCTTAGCTGTGCTGCTTTCTCTCTGGATGTCCTTACCTTCTTGCAGAGAACCATCTGGTGATCAAAGAGAAAGAAAACACGCTGCTGGTTCCGTCCATAAGGCTGGTAAATCCAGGACATCTCTCCCGTGTAGATCAGCTCTGAGCTGCGGTCCAAGATGTCATCTCCCTAGAGGGCACAGAGAAAGAGGCCAAGTGAGGCACAGAATCATAGCACAGAACAGTAGGGCTTGGAAGGGATCTCATCCAGTCCAATTCCCCTGCTCAGGCAGGTATGCCTAGATCAGGTTGCCCAGGATTACAATGTCCAGGTGAGTTTGGAATCTCTCTAAAGCAGAAGACTCCACAACCTCTCTAGGCAGCCTGCTCCAGGGCTCCAGCACCCTCACAGCAAAGAAGTTTCTCCTTAAGCTCAAGTGAAACCTCCTGTGTTCTAGTTTGTACATGTTGCCCCTTGTCCTATCATCGGGCCCCACTGAAAAAGCCCAGCCCAATCCTCATGACCTCCACCCTACAGCTCTTACTAAGCATTGATTAAATCTGCTCCCAGACTACTCTCCTCCAGGCTCAGCAGCCCCAGAGCTCTCAGCCTTTCCTCCTCACAGTGATGCTCCAGGCCTCTCAGCATCTTCCTAGGCTCCACTGGAATCTCTCCAGCAATTCCTGTCTCCTTTGAACTTGGGAGCCCAGAACTGGATCCAGTAATCCAGATGTGGTCTCACCAGGGCAGAGCAGAGGAGGAGGAGAACCTTCCTCAAGCTGCTGGCCACACTCTTCTTCATGCACTCCAGAATACCATTGGCCTTCTTGGCCACCAGAGCACATTGCTGGCTCATGGTGAAGTTGTCTACCAGCACTCCCAGGTCCTTCTCCATGAAGCTGCTTTCCAGCAAGCCAGCCCTTCACCTGTAGTAGTGCAGGGAGTTGTTCCTCCCCAGGTGCAGGACTCTAGACTTGCTGTTGTTGAACTTCTCAAGGTTCCCTTTTGCCCAGCTTTCCAGTCTGGCCAGGTTTCCACTGCTCCCAGTGAGGGCAAAGGGACGGGGATGAGCAACAATTAAACAACATTTTGGCCCTTCTACAGCTCTCGAAGCCATCCCATCTCACTTCAGACTAGAAACTGGAGGCAGGGAATAATTCTGGAGGAAGGGAAATTAAGGAATGAAGTGTGGACATGAAGCGCAGTCACCAGGCTCCATGTTGCAATGAGCAAAGGGTTGCTCCATGTACTGTCCCAGTTCTCCCTCTCCAGCTAGCCCCAGACCCTGGATCTTGCTGCAGGTTGTGGTGGCATCCTCAAGCCTCTTCCTCCTACCCACGACAGAGCTACTTTGTATGCAGAGTAACAAATTCCTTGTAAACAGCATCCCGAAGCATCTCCTCCTGAAATGTGACCAGCAACTGAAGTCATCTACACTGGGATATCCACTCCCTCACCAGGGAGGCTGCCAAAGCTCACCCCTCCAGACTGCTGCCTCTCTTCCTACTCCTCCTGCCTTCTCCCATAGCTCATTAGAGCTCCCCATCTCCAAAGAACTGTCAGGACCACCCTGGCTCCTCTGGCAGCCTCCAGCCCCACCCCCAGCTGCCTGCCAGAATGTCCTCACCCTTCCCCAGCCTGCAGCTAAGGCTTGTTTTCCTCTCCACTGTTTTTCTGAAGGATTCCTGAGCAGATGGTCTTGTGAGTGCAGCGCTCGCTCTCCCACTTGCCGAGAGAACAAATGCACTCACCCTCCACTAATTGGGATGAGCTGGACTTTTTTAAAAAGTTAATTAAAATCTATTTATTAAAAAATGGGTGAATTCACCACCACCTGCCCTGTGGGCATCTCAGTGTGCATCTCACTCTGGAACACCACAGAAGGCAGCAGGATGGCTTCGGCTAAAAGGTAAAGGAGGAGGGTTCAGGAGTGAATGAGAGAAAAGCTTTTTTTTTGGTGCTTTTTGGCTCTGAAACTGGTGCAGCTCTGGCTTTGATGCCAAACTAGAACCAGCTTCTGGGACAGAAACATCCCAAAATCTCAGCAAACAGCTTGTAAAGGATCCTCCAGCTAAGAGGGTCCATCAGGACAGACATACTCGATGGTGCTGAGCACACTTGTGGGTGCCAAAGCAATCAACAGTCATCCCCACTCCTAATTTCTCAGTGAGGATTTGACTGCTCTTCAGGTCAGCATGTCATTAACCTCTCAGCATCCATTGGAAGTGACCACCTGAGTCCCTGGGACCTGTGGCAACAGCAGCTCCATGAAGTTGTTGCATCCTGCTTAGGTGGCTGAAGATGAGCCAGCGTGTGCCCAGGTGGCCAAAAGGCCAGCCAGCGTCCTGGCCTGGATCAGCAGTAATGTGGCCAACAATGGGATGAGAGAAAATGTCCTCAAGTTGCACCAGGGGAGGTTTAGGTTGGAGATTAGGAACAATTTCTTTCCTGCAGGAGGGGTCAGGCATTGGAACAGGCTGCCCAGGGCGGTGATGGAGTCCCCATCCCTGCAGGTGTTCAAGAACTGTGTGGCCGTGGCGGTGTTGGCCTGACAGTTTGACTCAATGATCTTTGAGGTCTTTTCCAACCAAAGCAATTTTGTGACCATCATGCTGCAGCACAGCCTTCACAACTGCCTCAGCGAGGAGGCTGTCCAACTCTCCATAGCACTTTGGTGGCTGTGGCATCTGAAGGACTCATCAGGGAGAACTTCCTGAGAACACAGAGGCTTGTTCCCAGAAGGGATGGGCTCTGCATCATGCCAGAGTATGCTGGGAGGGTTTGATTTCAGCCATGGCACCCCCTGGCTGCTGTGACAGCTGAGGACAGCTCGTACCCAAGTCCTTCAACAAGAAGCCTGTGAAGAAAACACAGCAGCTCCAGCAATGGAGGCTTCTCCTGGCTACACATCAGCTCCTGGGAAGATTAGCACAAGCCCATGGATGGGAGCTTTATGAGCGCGGGTGAGGCTGGAAGAGGCTGGGCTGCTAAAAATAGAAAGCCAGTTTTTTTTACTCTTGTGGTAGCATCTCAAGCCTGAGGACACACAGAGGACTCTGTAAACACTTCTACTTGATTAGCTGAAGCCAAACTGTGTAGTCCCTGCGAGCAACATAACCCAAGAAGAGGCAGATCTGAGGCGATGGGATTTGTATTGCGTTTTTTGTGTTGGGAAAACAATTCCTGCCTAGAGTCTGTAGGCTAGAGAGAGCTGATTTCCATGGCTTAGCTCCTCTGGGGGCTGCAAATAGTTTTGGGCTAGCTCATGGCTGGCCAGCCCCTGCCCCCAAGAGCAGCATCTCCATAGCCCTTGCTGCTCCTGAAGGCCTCGGCTGCTGGAGCAGGACACAAGCCTGGTTGTGCCACCAGGGCCTCCTACAGCAAATGCAATCAGCCTTAAAAGACATTTTTTTCTCCCCCCCCCAGTTACACCACCTCTTTAAACAGCAGGAACTGTCTTCTGCTAACACAGTGTCCCTAGAGGGGGGCTCATGGGGTCAGCTGTAGGGAGCTTTTCTGCTCTACTGCTGACGTAACTACCCTGGCATGACTCAAAATTTGGTCCTGACTTGAGGCTTCTCCCAGTCCTTTCCTAAAGCCAAGTCCTAGGACTGGAATCTTCCAATTCTATACAAAACTAGGAAGAAAAAAAGTATTTTCCTTCCCCCCTCCCCTCCCAAGAAGCTGGATCATCTACATCCTTCTGCAAGAGGGCTCTGAGCAAACTGATCTAGACCAAGATGTCCCTCACCACAGTGGGGGGCAACCTAGATGATCTTTACAGGTTCCTTCCAACCCAAACCAGTCTGTGATTCTATGAAATACTGCTAAAAAAGGACAAAGCTGAACTTTTAGTTCCTCTGAACTGGCACATGTCCTGCTGACTTCAGCAGAACCCAGCAGCAGAAGGGCCAAGAGAAGACCATTTGAGCTCCTCAGGTCTCTTCCAACCTGAGTTATCCTATAAGCCTGTAAGCAAAAGCCTCAGCTCTCCTCATCCTGCATCACACAAAGGGCAGCAAAAAGCAAGGTGACTCCTCTCTTCTTCATGCAG
Source organism: Ramphastos sulfuratus (assembly GCA_013399055.1). Lineage (NCBI taxonomy): Eukaryota > Metazoa > Chordata > Aves > Piciformes > Ramphastidae > Ramphastos > Ramphastos sulfuratus. The sequence continues at coordinate 22,698 of WBNM01011226.1, read as the reverse complement.
TCACAGGCAGAGCCCAACTCCTTAGTGAGCAGTAATGGGAGCAGAAGGTCACCCAGACCTAGGCTGGACGTGTGCTGCATGCTCCCTCGAGCCTGCCAGCACTAGATGACATAAAGTCCTGGGGCTAATCCTGGCTGTTCCAGCAGAGGGTCAGCTCTGCTGCTGCTGAGGAAGGATGTTGCCCATCAGCTGCCTGGTTATGCTATAGGTGACCACCATGTTCTGAAAAGAATGGGGAGGAATCAGATGGTTTTCTGCTAGTGTCATGGAAGAAATGCTGTTGGGAGCACCAACATAGCATGGAAGAGCATCTCATAGAATCACAGAATGGTAGGAGTTGGAAAAGACCTCTGAAAATTGAGTCCAGCCTTCCTGCCAGACCAGGATTGCCTAAAGCAGATCACACAGGAACATATCCAAGTGGGCCTTGAAAGTTTCCAGAGACTGAGACTTCACCAGCCTGTTCCAGTGCTCTGCCACCCTCACAGTAAAGCAGTTCTTCCTCACATTTAGATGGAACTTCCTATGTTCAGCTTCATGTCCATTGTTACTTCTTGTCCTGTCACTGGGGACCAGTGAGAGGAACCTGGCCCCATCTTGCTGACACCCACCCCTTAAATATTTGTAAGCATTAATAAGCTCCTGCTCCTTCCTCCCATGAGCAATCCCTGAGCAAGACACTGCCCCATGCTCAGAAACACTTATCAGCCCATCAGACCTGCTGCTCTGTGCTCCAGCCCACCTCCCAAGACGGCTCTCTGCTGTCACTGCTGGGCACAAGATCCCTTTCCCAAAGCAGCATTCAGCACGCTGGGCTCTCTCCTGCCTGCCACTGCTGTTGGCTAATTAGAGATTGACAGGCTGATTAGCACCCTGGGCTAGGGAGAGAGCAGCAAAAACAAAGTGAGAGAAATGCCCTCTTCATCAGGCTTGGGTTTTGATACCTTCTGTTGCTGGAAGGGAAAAAAAGAGTAAGAAGGAGGGGAAAAAAAAAAAAAAAACTAAAAATTCCCAAACCAGAAGGATCTGTTTGAGTCTCTGATGCAATTTGTCTCCCAGGAGGATATCTCATCAGGCTGTCCTCACTTGGAGAACAGCCTGTTGGTTTGATGTATTTTTTTTTTTCCATGTCATTCTTGGATTCCATAATGTAATATCAGGCTGAGGCCAATTACGATGCATTACATAATTAAGGGCACTAAGTCTTGATTTAAAGGACCTGTAAATAATGAGAAGGGGAAGAAATTTTAAAGGACATCATTCATTAGATTTCCTATTTTTTTTCCCCTTTCATGTAAATTTAATACTTGTGAAACCTGCCAAAGTGGCAACTTGTGGGAATCTTTCGTAGGAATATCTGGAGAGCTACATAAACCAAAGTCCTCTGTTTAAAGAGCAGGTTGAAACCAAGTCAGGCTGGTGAATGAGGCTCTCTGTTGCACCAAACATCCCCACCACTTGCTTGGGAACCTCCAGTTCTGCAATGTGTCCAGAGAACAGCAACAAAGTCGGTGAAGGGTCTTGTGAGGAGCAGCTGAGGGAACTGGGACTGTCAGTCTGGAGAAGAGGAGGCTGAGGGGAGACTTCAATGCTCTCTACAAGTCCCTGAAAGAAGGTTGGAGCCACGTGGGGGCTGGTCTCTTCTCACAAGGAACAAGTGATAGAGCAAGAGGAAATGGCCTCAGTTGCCCCAGTGGAGGTTTAGGTTGGGCACAAGGAACAATTTCTTCACCAAAAGGGTTGTCAAGTCCTGGCCCAGGCTACCCGAGGCAGTGGTTAGGTCTCTGTTCCTGCAGGGCTTTAAAAGCTGAGATGCTGAGGGACATGATTTAGTAGTGACCTGAGTGCTGGGTTAATGGTTGGACTTGATGGTTGACCTTGGAGGACTTTTCCAACCAAAATGATTCCGTGATTGTAGAATGTGCTACTCCTTCACTCCTGCTGCCTCAACTGTGTGCCTGTAAGGACAGCAGTGCCCAAAATGGGGCTTGCAAGGACTCAGCAACGATGATGTGCTTGGTGGAAATAATTTCTTTATAGTTCTCACGTGTGTGTGCATCTAGCCATTATCCACTAGCCTTTGAGATCTGTAATTCTCTCTCTGAAGAAGGGACCAAGCATGTAAAGGCTGCCCAGGATGGGCTCTACTTGTCCCGTCTGAAGTCTTGACCCAGAGGAGACTTCACAGGCTGTTGTGAATCGGTTCCAGCTGAATTTATGTGCTGGTTTCACCTGCCTGCATTTCAGTGTCACTGGTCTGATCTCAGGGTATTTAACTATGAGCAAGGGGATGATGCTGAGCAAAGGGAAACAGAGGTTGAACATCAGGAAGCACTTCATAACCACGAGAGCTCTCAGACATGAAAAGGGCTCTGCAGGAGGTGGTGGAAGCCTTAGATTTTGCACCGTCAAGTACTGAAAGGACAAAAGGCAGTGGAGGATTTGGTGAAGGCAAGGGCAGCACCTCGGCAGGTCTGTTTAGATATTGACAATTCAAAATAAAGAGGTGAGTCACACATGGCAAGAGTCCAAGCCAGGCTTTTTGGTCAAGGCCATGTTCCTCCGAATTGTACAGGGCCACATTTCAAAGCGCTTGGGATGATTTCTCATTTACAGCAGGCAGGGAGATCAGAATCTTCCCTCCAGGTTCTGCTCAGTCATTGACTTGTACAAAGCAGCCAAAGCTGCCAAGAATTCCTCATGGCCTGCCTGCCATAGAAGCTTATCAGCTGCCTCTGGAGTCAGGCCACCCTCTCTTGGTCCCATTTGTGATCTGAACCATCAGACCTTGCTTAGGTGACTTCTTGGACAAAAAGAAACAAACACATCTGCTTAAGTCAAGGATATTCGCTTGCTGCAGTGCCTGACCCTGAAATTCACCTTCCTGAGCCTGCACAGAGAACCTCAAGGGATTAAAAACGATTCCTGAAACACCCAGGCACAACTCCGTGGGAGTCAGTAAAATCCCTTCTGCTTAAATTAGCCAGGACATGCCCCCAGCTTTCCCTGTTTGTGTTAGGCTCAGCAACCACAGAATCACAGAACTGTTTTGGTCGGAAAAGACCTCTGAGATGATTGACTCCACTGGACCTCTGAGCACTACCGACAGCAGGCTTTGCTGTATGATGAGAAGCTGAAGGATGCTGCTGTAATATTCTACTTAAAATTTGGAATAGTTGGGGAAGAAAAAAATTTTTTAAATCCTGGAAGAATGATTTGGCAAGTGCTGAGGACAGGATGGAGATAAAGAATGGGTACTGCTGAGCAGGAATGAGTTATAAAGCACATGGCTAAAGCTAAGCAGGAGTGAATTATCAAGGAGAGGGCTAAATAAAAATGAATTATCAACTGAGCTAATGGAAGAGAGAAAGAAATGGCTGTTCCACAGATCCTGCATGGAGGTCACCTTGGCTTTCCACTCACACACGAATATTCACTGACTTGGAATTGATCCATCCTCAATCTAGAAGTATTTACAGTGAAAGTCTGGGCACTTCTACAAACGACAGACAGGAGCTGATCACACGGAACACGCCGAGGGCTGGAGATGCACCTGACGGTCCTGTGCCTCCTCGAGTGCAGATTTCGAGCTCTGAGAATCAGCCTGTGTGTCAGTGACAGTTTCTTCAAAGTACTCAACAATCAAGCAAATCTTCTGCCTTCCCTGCTCTCTGAATTTGAGACCCAGCTGTGATTGCTGCATTTCCTGTTTTACCAGGAGGTGCAGGGTTGAATCCAGAGTTGAGTATGAAGTTGTGTATCAAGAAGGATACACAACCAGGTGATCCACCTGGATTTCTCTTCTCCTCCTTGCCATCTTAGAAGTTTTCCAGGCTGGGAGGATCTCCTTCTCCCCACCTTCCTAGATCCTTCCAGTATCTGGAGGGGGCCTCCAAGAAAGCTGGTGAGGGGCTTTTTACAAGGGCTTCTTGTGATAGGAGGGAGGAAAATTCAGACTGGAGATGAATAAGAAATTCTTTACAGGGAGGGTGGTAAGACACATGAACAGGCTGCTCAGAGAGGCTGTGGATGCTCCCCCTTGGAGGTGCTTAAGGCCAGGTTGGATAGGGCCCTGAGTGACTTGGTTTGGTGGAAGGTGTCCCTGCCCATGGCAGGGGGGCTGGAACTAGATGATCTCTAAGGTCCCTTCCAACCCAAGGCATTCTATGTAGCTATGACTTTGCAGAGGAAAAAAAAGAATTAGAAAATAATTAAGAGGATGTCTGCATATTTCCTGTGTGCTAAATTAGATAGCATGATCCAGCTGACTTGGATGTGGTTATTCCAGATCTTCCTGACTATGAGGAGGAAGAAAGGCTGTCCCATCACTCTGAGGTCCTACTCAGTAAACACATGGATGGATGGCAGCTCAGAAAGGGATTTACAACAGCATTGATCCTCACTTTGCTTCAAAACCTCTATTTACAGATTACATCCATCAAATTACTTTAAAGAAACTCAGGGATGAAAAGAGAAGCAGAACATGGTTTTAGTCTGGCTTAAATCCTGCAGGAGACTGGAGGTCTGCTAGTGAGGCATCCCTCTGCTGATTTTGCCTTGCCTGTGCTTCTCAGCTCCTTAATTATACGCTCGCTACACACAGGGGTGGTTCAGAAACATCTTGAAGTGGGTACTCATTTTAAATGTGCAAATAGCATCTCTCACTTCAGCTTAATGTTTTGGCTTCTAATCATGGAGCAACTGCCAGCAGACTTTGCTCCATTTTCCTAACCTGCACAATTCCCAGGGCTTTTTGCTCCCTCTTTCCCTACTCCTTTCCCAGTGCCAGAGCACAGAGCCACCATGCACACAGAGGTTGAGCCAAATCCCACCTAGTCCCTGGACAACAGCACTTCTATCACAAGTCATTCCAGATTTCTAATGATAATTTGTAACTGCACCCTGGATTTTCTTCAGAGCACCATTAATGTTTTACATCTTAAGGACCATCTCCACAGTCTGTGAAGATCTGTTCTCTGTCCCAGGCTTAATCCCCTGACTAGGTTGCATGAAATCAACTAGGTATGAGGTGTGAGAGAGCCCTGGAGCAGGCTGCCCAGAGGGAAGTTGTGGAGTCTTCTCTAGAGAGATTCCAAACTCAGCTGGCCATTGTGATCCTGGGTGAGCTGCTGTGGGTGACCTTGCTTTAGCAGGGGAGTTGGACTGGATCATCTCCAGAGGTCCCTTCCAACCCTCACACCACGCTGGGATTCTGGGATATGGTCTTGGATAATTCAACAGACAGCATGGAATGTACATTTTCCAGGTCTCTAGCACCTCTCTCAGAGTTGAGCATCTACTGTACCTCCCAGTCCAGAACGGAGGCCTGCCACTGAGCTATCTTGTCAATGTTCTCCAGCCTCCGCTTCCGCTCGTTGATCTGCAGAGTCACGTTCCTCATGACGGCCAGAGCAGCAGCCACGTATCTGTAGTCACTGTGGAAGGCACAAGAAAAGCCCATGAACCAGAGCCTGATGTGCAGTGGAAATGCAGAGGTCTGTCATTAGCAGCAGCAGGATCTCAGACAGAAATGCAGGTAGGGTTTGCCACTCATTACCAGGATACTGTATTTTTCCCATCAGCGATGTCTTTCTGCATCGCCACAGATGAGCAGCTTGCTGCACACTGAACTGTCACGTCTGTGAGACAGAGAAGCCAGCCAGCTCCTCAGCTGGCTTCAACAGCCCAGCCTCTACCAACCCAGCATAAACCAGTTGTGAATATTGCTCCTTAAAGGTTCGCAGCTCAAGAGCATCCTAACAGAAAATGTAAAATCTTTACAGCCTGTATCTCTGGGGTGGATTTTCCCAAGAAAAAGTGAAGACTCTGCACCGAGTTTCTAAGCTGGAAAAAGGAAGAGTGATGAGAGGGGCAAAGGCTTTGAGCTGCAAGAGGGGAGATTTAGATTGGAGATTAGGAAGAAATTCTTTACAGTGAGAGTGGGAAGACACTGAAACAGGCTGCCAGGAAACCTGTGGCTGACTCCTCCCTGTTCAATACCAGATTGGACAAGGCCTTGAGCAACCTGGCCTAGTGGAAGGTGCCCCTACCCATGGTGGGGAGGGGTTGGAACTAGATGATCTTTAAGGTCCCTTCCAACCCAAACCATTCTACGATTCAAAAATGGCTTTTTGAGCAGACACAAAGCTGGAGCCATCCAAGCCATGAGGTGACTCCAGAAGTGCCACCGAGCAGATATCCCATGGCATTCACTCTTACTGCAGCCTTCAGGTGAGCAAATCAAACCAATTGTTGGTTGTGGTTTTTTGTTTTGTTTTTTTTTCCCCCTTGGATGGACCTGTGAGTGTAATAACAATGAGTGAAAACAGGCTCCTGCCAGGGCCAGTGAAGATGATGATCAGTCTTTTCAAAAAGTGATGCTGAAATCAATACCATTGATTTCTGCCCTGTGCCTCCTTCTCCATTCCAAGGAACTTTAATGTTCATTTCAACTGGAAAGACAGACAAGGCCAGCTGCCATAACACCACCATAATTTATTATTAACTGAAGGCTTGGTATTGATTGCTGACTAATGAGAAAACCTGCCATCTGGGCAGCTGCAGGGGAATGGGGTATTGATTATTGCTAAGAGCTGCACTGCTGACAGCTAAAATAGGGGTGGATGCTGTGAATTAAATCCCCATGTGATCCAAACAGGATAAACATCAAGAAACAATCACAACATGATCTACCACAAAATATTACTTGATGCTTTGTCCTCCCATTCCATGCAATTTTTTCAGTTGGGAAAGATCTCTTAAGATCATTGAGTCCAAGCTTCAACTCAACACCACCATAGCCATCATCAAACCATGTACCAGAGTGTCATGTCCACACTTTTCTGGGACACCTCCAGGGATGGAGACTCCACAACCTTCCTGGGCAGCCTGTTCCAGTGCCTGACCACTCCTGCAGGAACGAAATTTTTCCTAATATCCATCCTAACTCTCCTCTGGCACAATTCCAGGCCATTTCCTCTCCTTCTCTCACCTGGTACCAGGGAGAAGAGATCAATCCCCACCACACTGCAACCTCCTTTCAGGGAGTTGTAGAGAGAGGTGCAGGGTTTAGAGACAGTCACTAATTATCTCCTAGCAATGATACTTATGCAAAAGAAGGGAGGCTCATGTCAGCCCAACCCTTCATAGACTCTCTACTGTCGCACATAATATATCCATACACTCCTAACTCCAGCTCTGCTCCACAGCAGCAACACTCAGGACACAGCAAAACACACTTAGGACCTTCGTATATTTAATTCATAATAAGCTGGAGTAAATCTTTCAGAGGTGAACAGATGCAGCTCTGTGAAAAATTCAAATGACTCAGCCTCAAAAAAATGAACAATTGAAGGCAGCCAGGCTCTGGAGTCATCTCCATACCTGCCTCCACGCAGACTGGGTCATAGGTGTATAAACAGCACATGGACCTGGTGCTTGGGGACATGGTTTAGTGGTGACCCAAGGTTGGACTGGACGATCTTGAAGGTCTCTTCCAACCACAGATATTCTGTGATTCTGTGAATTGTTTTGGATGGAAAAGACCTCTAAGATCAATTCCAATCTTCAACCCAACACCACCATGGCCATTAAACCATGTCTCAAAGGGCCATGTCTGCACATTTCCTGAACACCTCTAGAGACGGTGACTCCACCACCACCCTGGGCAGCCTGTTCCACTGTCTGACCACTCTTGCAACAAAGAAATTGTTCTCAATCTCCAACCTAAACCTCTCCTGGAACAATTTTAGTGCCAATCAGGCTGTAGTTGATCTTGGTAATGCTAATTCCCTAATTCCAACGTTCTGTTTGGAGAAGAAACTCCATGCACATTGGGATTTTTTCCATACAATAATGAAGAAAGAATCATGATGGAACTCTCTGGGCTCCAAGCCCACATCTGGGGCAGAGCTGGCAAAAACTCAGAATTAAAAATAAGAGAAGAAAAGTATTTGGGCAGTGCAATAATAGCAGGATAGCACTAAGTATGAAATTAAGGTAAACAGATTGTTTGTCAGTTACACTGGGGCTGCAGTGACCTCTTTCCAGTGCTCAAGCAGAATGCCCAGTATCACTTGCTAACTGGGGGGGAAAGTGGTCAGGCTTCTGGTTTCAGCTCTGTTGTCCTGACCTGGCACAGGGCAGATCCACAGCTCCAGGAGCACAATATTAGTGAAGAAGAAGGGGAAAAAAAAGCCCTGGGAATATGATGTCCATCAGTTAGATGAAGTGAAGATATCTGCTTTCCTTGGGAGCCCTGGTCCTTTCTGAGTTTTGCCTAACTCTCTAAATGGCTCAATTGATTTGAATTCTATTTTCTACATATTAAATTCTAATCAGAGTGCCTAAGAGACTCCTAATCCAGCCAGTGACAAGCCTGATTTCATTGCAGTATTAGTCCACTCTATAATTTTCCAGCTTCTGTTTCAGACTCCCAATCCAATTGTGAGCACTGTCAAACTGCAAGTGCATGAGGACAACTCTCCACCTGATTAATGAAACTCCCCAGTTGGTTTCCAGTTTCTCTCATTTTCCAGATCTCACCTGCCAGTACTGTGTCTAGCTCTAGGGAACTCAACATAAGAAGGACGTAGACCTGCTGGAGCAGGTCCAGAGGAGGGCCATGAAGATGATCAGAGGGCTGGAGCACCTCTTTTATGAAGACAGGATGAGAGAGTTGGAGCTGTTCAGCCTGGAAAAGAGAAGGCTCTGGGAAGACCTTACAGCTGCATTTCAATATCTGAAGGAGACCTACAGGAAAGCTGTTTAGAAGGACTTGTAGACACAGGACTAGGAGTTTGAAGCTAGAGTAGGGTAGAGTCAGATTGGACATCAGGAGGAAGTTCTTCACAATGAGAGTNATTTCATTGCAGTATTAGTCCACTCTATAATTTTCCAGCTTCTGTTTCAGACTCCCAATCCAATTGTGAGCACTGTCAAACTGCAAGTGCATGAGGACAACTCTCCACCTGATTAATGAAACTCCCCAGTTGGTTTCCAGTTTCTCTCATTTTCCAGATCTCACCTGCCAGTACTGTGTCTAGCTCTAGGGAACTCAACATAAGAAGGACGTAGACCTGCTGGAGCAGGTCCAGAGGAGGGCCATGAAGATGATCAGAGGGCTGGAGCACCTCTTTTATGAAGACAGGATGAGAGAGTTGGAGCTGTTCAGCCTGGAAAAGAGAAGGCTCTGGGAAGACCTTACAGCTGCATTTCAATATCTGAAGGAGACCTACAGGAAAGCTGTTTAGAAGGACTTGTAGACACAGGACTAGGAGTTTGAAGCTAGAGTAGGGTAGAGTCAGATTGGACATCAGGAGGAAGTTCTTCACAATGAGAGTGGTGAAATACTGGAACAAATTGCTTGACAAACCCCTCTGGGAAAGAAACTGTTCAATATGTCCACCCTAAATCTTCTCTGGTGCAACTTCAGGCCATTTCCTCTTGTCCTGTTGCTTGTTCCTTGGGAGAAGAGACCAACCCTCGCCTAGTTCCAAGCTCTTTTCAAGTTGTACAAAGCCAGAAGGTCTCCTCTCATCCTTTTCTCCAGGCTGAACAACGCCAGGTCTCTCAGCTGCTCCTCACTAGACCTTTTCTCCAGACATTTACCAGCTTTCTTGCCTTTCTCTGGACCCACTCCAGCCCCTCAAAGTCCTTCCTGTAGGGAGTGGCCCAAAACTCACCTCTGTGTGGTGCACCTCACCCTGTTTCTGTGTTGTCACACCATTCCCCATGACTCAGTAAGCTCTCCAGAGCATGCCCACACCACCAGAAGCACACCAAGTCTTTTGCTGGCTTGCTGTGCAGGATGAGTTTCATCTGTGTGCTGTGTTACAGCTTCAGGGGGCTTGCTCTTTCCTAGTGCAAGGCAAACAAAGGTAGTCCTGCTCTCCCTTTCCAGAAAATGAAGGAACAAGAGAAATGAAGCATCCATGGCTGTGTCCTACCACTGAGACAATCCAGTAAAAAAGAGTTCTCAGGCTGAATCAACTAATTGTCATTCAGCCACAGGAAAGGCCCAGGCTTCCCCAAAATATGACTGTATCTGATTACTTCAGATGTTAATTTTAAAACATCCGAAAGGAAAAAGGAAGGTACTCCCCAAATAATTCAAGCCTTGTGTAATCACACTGCCCACATCCCTTTTGGCATCTCTACCAAGTAACTTGGAGGTCATTTTAAGCACAGACCTCTTCTCTCTGAGGCTCTTGATGTCTTCCAACCCTAAGCCACATCTGAATTCACGCTGTAAGTACTTTGAAGACATGGCTGGTAAGGGAAAAAGCCACAAGATTTGGGGATCCCAGAGCTGCTTTCTGATACTTTAACGTTCCCACAAGTCCACTCCAAATTTAATTTAGTCTCATTATGAAGAGAAAAACAGAAATTAGATCTGGACCCAAATCCATTTCCAAATTGGTGATGGCAAAACTCATCCCCTCCTGCTTTCTGAGACTTGTGTGTGTTGCCTTGCCTGATGGTGGCAAAGATGCAAATATCAAACAGGCTCCCCAGGGAGGTGGTTGAATCTCCATCCCTGAAGGCATTTAAATGACACAGAGATGTGATGCTGAGGGACATGGTTTAGCACCAGACTTGGTAGAGTTAGATAATGGTTGAACTTGATGATCTTAAAGGCCTTCTCTAACCAAAATAATTCTGAGACTCTGTGACTTATTCAGCGAATGGGAATCAAACTCATGAGCCAGGACAAAGCAAATCAAGGCATCTCCTTGCTCATCTTGGGTCTTTCTCCCTTTCGGAGCTGGATTTGGGGAAAAACCAAACAATTGCAGAAGTTTCTGAAACATTCAGGGTCTTTTGTGTTCTCTGAGGCACTTCCATTTCAATGGGGTTTGGAAAAGGAAAGGAAATGGGCAAGGCAGAAGAAAATCTTCTCTTGGGCAACCTGATTCTTCTATCACCTATTTTTATAGCAGTATAGCCCCAGTGATATCATAGGTATTGGTCTTGGTTTGCATTATGTCAAGCAGTCAGGCTGATTGCCCTCAGCAACAGCAAAAGAGATTCTAGAAAATTTGGGCAGTAACCAAGTGCTGGGTACTACACTGAGCCAAAACCCAATGGCAAAATCAGGAATGGAATCAGGCTGCAAAGCTGGGAAGGTTCTGAATTCTTCTCTGATCTGAGCGTATTCAGGTTGGAGTTGCGGACTGACTGCTATGTGCTGAGGAAAAAGGAATGGAGCACTGCTTCCAATTCTGGGGTCCCCAGCACAAGAAGGACATTGAACTGTTGGAAAGAATTCAGAAAAGGCCACTAAGATGATAAGATGAGTGGAACACCTCCCCCACAGGGGCAGGCTGGGACAGTTGAGGCATTTCGGCCTGGAGAAATGAAGGCTCTACGGAGACCTTATAGTACCTGAAGGGGACTGTAAGAAAGCTGGAGAAGGACTTTTTACAAGGGCCTGTAGTGAGAGAACAAGAAGTAATGGAACAGGGTAGATTTAAACTGGATATTAGGAAAAAAAAAAATCTTTACAGTGAGGGTGGGGAGACACTGGAACAGGTTGCCCAGGGAGGTTGTGGGTGCCCCTTCCCTGGAGGTGTTCAAGGCCAGGCTGGATGGAATGTTAGGCAACCTGGGCTAGTGGAAGGTGTTCCCGCCCATGTCAGGGGTGTTGGAGCTGGATGATCTTTAAAGTCCTTTCCAACCCAAATCCTTCTGTGACTCTATGAAGAATGAGCCTTTCTGAGCTCTGAATGCTAATTAGGGAACTCTTCTAGTGTAACAGGGTCATCACAAAGTACATCCAAGGGTAATTAGTTCACATGTCTGATTACAACAGAGAAGAGCTTGGCTCCACTGAGCACCAGAGCTTTGAGGAGCTTTCTAAATGTCTGCTGAACCTTTGCCCCACTTCAATTATACAAGATGTCATGGAGAGAAGGGCTGAACAGGATTAAAAACCAGCAAACCCCCAAGCCCTGTGTGTGTGTGGAGGGGAGGTAGAGAAGAAGCAAGCAGAATCCTTCCACGGGCTAAGAGGTGGACCCACCTGTGATCCTGTGCAGTGTACTTCAGAAGCTCTGCCAGCTGCAGTGGGTATTTGCAGATCTTCTGCACGGGCGTGAGAAGGAAACCGTCGATGGCGATGTCGATCATCTGCTGCAAGAGGCGACAGGCTTCGAAGAAATGCTGGTACCTGCTGTCCTTCATCAGCTTGGAAAGCTCCATGCATGCATCCAAATGGTTGTTACAGTACTCCGAGTAGATCCAGAAGCCATCTTGCTGTGAGGGGCAGGAGAAAAGGACACAGACAGGAGGACACATCAGAGAAGTGCTGTGAGCAGTCAAGCACCCACCTTGCCGGCAAGACCATCTTGCAACTAAAGAAGTTCAGTAACACAAGAGGGAGGAAAGGTCCCAGCACTGCAGGCGTGGTCTCAGAAGAGCAGAGGGGGCAGGATCCCCTCCCTCCACCTGCTGCCCATGCTGCTGGGACACAGCTGGCTTTAGGCTGGGAGTGCACAGTGCTGGCTCATGAACAACTTTTCGCCTCTCAGCACCCCCAAGTCCTTCTCCACAGGGCTGCTCTCCAGCCCTTCTTCATTCCTAGCCTGTGCTGATACTGGGGATTGCCCTGACCCAAAGAAGGACTTTGCACTTGGCCTTGTTGAACCTCATGAAGTTCAAACAGGCCCTCTTCTCCAGCTTGTCCAGGTCCCTCTGGATGGCATCCCCATTATATGGATGATTTGCAGATCCATATCACAAGGTCTCAATGTCCTCATCCCTCAGTTTCCAAATGGCTAAACAGGGATAATTCCTCAGAGTTTATTAGTCAGCTTTCAGCCCCTCTCTGATGACAGAGAAGTGTCAGATGTTCCCCTGAACAGTGGTAGTAATCCTTACTATTGTCACCAAAAATTAATTGACAGCACAGCCTCAAGACATGAAGTTTGAGCTGCTCATTCTCACCATGATTTCTTACATCTCTTCAGCACAGAGGTGGAATCTGGTGCTGCTTTGGGAGCCAGCAGCAGAGACTTTGGGCTCTGCTACAAATGAGCAGTGTTAACACCATCATACAGCTTCTCACAGAGAAACCTGCTCTTCAATTAGAAGAACAATGATGCTCAGGAGATGCTGTGAACCTCTTCAGGGATGACCTGCTGAAGTTTCATGACTGCCTCTCCAAAAATGTCTCTAATTACAAATGAATTGTTGTTGTCAGCTCGGTCCTGATTGTAAGGAAGAGGTAACACAGCACAGGATCTGCACCCCAGGTTGGAACACCTTGTAGGTAGGCTCTGACCCAGCACTTCCTTCTCCCTAAAGGAAAGCCAGGAGCTGCTTGAGTGTTATTGTCTTGACACATCCTGACATACTTACAACCCTGGCCAGTTTGTCAGCTCCTGTAGCACGTGGTTTATGTAACAGCACACTGGGCTGGGCAAAAGCCTCCAGGACTCTATTGTCAGCTAAGATGTCCTGTCCAATGTCACTTAGTGTGAGCGAGTATCTGCTGCCCTGCTGCTGCCCAGGCAGCAAGAAGCATGAGCTGGCACCTCCTCACCTGGCCCAGCAGCTCCAAAGGGGAAGGGAACTGAAGCTGCAAGAGGTTTTCAACCCTTCCAAATGCAGTTTGGTGCCACAGAAGAAAATCAGGGCATTTGCTCTCCTCTGATTTTTGTGTGTAATGCACAACTAAGGCCTCTTTTTACTTCTCTAGACTTTCTTCCAACCCTCTGGTCATCGATAACCTGATCAGGATGGCCTGTGAGTGGCTGTTAAGTCATATTCTGAAGAGCAAAGTAAGTCAGCAAGCAGGTGTGGGACACAGAATCACATACTGGATTGGTTTAGAGGGACTTTAAAGCTCTAGTCCAGCCCCCTGCAGTCAGCAGGGACATCTGCAACTAGAACAGGCTGCTCAGAGCCATAACCAACCTGACCTGAAATGGTTCCAGGGATGGGGCATCTCCCACATCTCTGGGCAGCTAGGGACAGGGTCTCACCATCATCAGCATAAAACATTTCTTCTTTCTCTCCAGTCTGAATCTCTCTCTCTTTTAGTTTCAAGCCATCATTTGTTGTCCTGTCACAACAATCCCTGATAAAGAATTCCTCCCCATCTTTCTGATCAGCCCCTTTAAGTCCTGAAAGACCACCAGGTCTCCTTGGAGCCTTCTCTTCTCCAGGCTGAACAACCCCAACTCTCTCAGCCCGGCCTCACAGCAGAGGGCTTCCAGCCCTCCCATCATTGCTGTGGCCTCCTCTGGCCCTGTTCCAACAGAGCTATGTCTCTGCTGAGGACTCTAGAGCTGGCCCCAGCACTGCAGGTGAGGTCTTAGCAAAGTGGAGCAAAGGAGCATTGTACCTACACAAGGTGAGTAAAGGTGGATGTGAAAAGGTGTTGAGATTCAAATGTACTGGGGGATTACCCAAGTAAATGCTTCACTCTGAATTTCCCTTGCATATACACCTCACGAAGCAAAGAGAGAATCATGGAGTGTTCTGTGATACCTAACTGGAACTGATCACAAAAGTCATCTGCAGCAGTTTCTTCTCTGCTCTTCCCTTCCTGCCTCCCTCAGAAATCCAACCCCAAGACTCCCAAAGGAAAACGCCAACTGAACTCACATGCTCAAGGAAACATGGTCCAATCTCACTGAGATGGGGGTCCTCGTTGTTGTACTGTTTCTCCAAGTCCCGGACAAAACCCATCTGGAATCTGTAGATATCTTCAATGTTCCCAAAGATGACCTTTAGCTGCTCGTCACTGAACATGTCCCTCCTCTTCCGGCACTGCTTTAAGTAACCCTGTGGGGAGCAAGAAGGAACAATCCATAAAATAACCCAAACTGATACTGAGGCTGCTTCCACATTTGTCTTGAGGAAGCAGACTTAGAAAACGGTCTGAAAACAAAATCCACCTGTTAGGACATGACCACCTCCAGCAGCTCCTATCCATGAGTAAGCATAAGAAATGCAATGCATGCCTTGGAACGCTTCAAGTCCTTCTGCATACACAACATCTCAGCTTCAGCTGTAGTTGCCATAGCACCTACAGCATACAGACCCACAGCACCACCTCTGCTCAGGACCCACCAGATTCAGTACACCCAGGGCTTCACAGTCTGACTCAGAAGATGCTGGAGACCATGTGTGTGTGGTGCACTGTGAGGACAGGGCTGGGTTTTGTCTCAGCATGGACAGTTGTGCCAAGTTGGCTACGAGGAAGAATTTCTCTCTTGCAAGAGAGAACAGGCTGCCCAGGGAGGTGGTGGAGTCACCATAGAATCATAGAATGGTAAGGTTGGAAGGGACCTCAAAGATCATCTAGTTCCAACACCCTGCCATAGGCAGGGACACCTCTCACTAGTACAGGTAATCACCAGATCCAGAATCCTGCTCAAATGCCAGCTTGCAGGACAGCAACAAGGATTTTCCATCCCTGGGGGTCTTCAAGAAACATGTGGACATGGAACTCTGGGACAGGGTTTAATGGCCATGGTGGTGTTAGGTTGATGGTTGGACTCAATGATCTTAAGAAATCTTTTCCAACCAAAACAGTTCTATGATTCTATGATCCCATGATCCCAGTTGATTCAGCACCAAATGAAATGCTTAAAAAAGACACTCAAGTTCTTGTGTTTCCAGACTTGGGAAGCGTCAACCTGTCTTCTTCAAACACACTGGTCTGAAGCACACCTGTGGTGACACATGGAGGCTCTGGATATCTGGGCTGAATTCCTGGCTCTGCCACCAACTTATGTGACATTGAGCAAATCACTTCATCCTCCCCATGCTTTCTACTGCATGAACGATTCAGAGCAAAAACTTTGCAAGGACAAATATATCTAATATTTGCTGGTCTGGTCTGGATAGTGGCCCCTTAACTGAGAAGAAATTACGTGAGGGTCATCCTGAGATGACTTTGCCTGCCTTTATTATATAGGAAAAGAAAAAAAACTGGAGGGAAAGAGCAGCCAAGAGCTCCAGTGGAATGGCTATATTTGGGAGCTCTAGATGCTTAGTCACACAGACGAAGCAGCAGCTGGTGACATGCAGCTGCTGGTCCACAATGCCAACTATCACAACACTATAATAAACTGTCCTTCAGCCTCACCATGTGGCTCCTGGGAGGGAGAACTTCAAAAAGATGAATGATAAATGCAACTTTGGCCAATCTGGCAAAGAACCAACCTCTGATGTCCAGATTAGCTCCAAGGACACCGTTACCCAGAGTTTGCTGGCTTTTTTGGTTGTGAAGCTTGGGCTATGGAATACCTTCTGCATCTACTAAATCTAGGTCTCTCCTCCTGCAGGAGCTCCTTGATGACTCACTGCCCTGGGTTTCCCTCTCTCTTTTTTTCCTCATTGTGATCAGCAGTGCAGAGCCTGCTTGGAGGCCTGTAGTTTGTGCTGCTCCCCAGGGGTCAGGACTAGGTCCAGCCTTTTTCCATATCTTCACCAAGAACACGGATGAAGAGTTGCAGTGGACCCTCAGCCAGTTTCCAGATCATATGGGACTGGGAGGAGTGGTTGACAGCCCATCAGGCTCTGCTGTCATTTAGGGAAGCCTGGACAGGCTGGAGACTTGGAGGGAGGAACCTCCTGAAGTTTAACAAGGGCGAGCGTAGAGTCCTGCACCTGGGGAGGAATAACTCCTTGCACCAGTAGAGGTGAGAGGCTAGCCTGCTGGAAAGCAGATATGCAGGAAAGGACCTGGAAGCTCCCCAGGAGCCAGAATTGTGCCCTCATGGCCAAGTGTCCTTGGTTACACTATGAGAAGTGTGTTCAGCAGGTCAAGGGAGGTTCTCCTCCCATTCTTCTCTGCCCTAGGGAGGCCACAGCTCAATACTGGCTTCAGTTCTGGGCTTCTCAGTTCGAGAGAGACAGGGAACTACTACAGTGAAGGCTGGAAGATGCTGAGGGGATTGAAGCATGTCTGTGAGGAGGAAAGGCTGAGAGCCCTCGAGCTGTTGAGCCTGGAGAGGACCAGCCTGAGAGGGGATCTGATCAATGCTCAGCAAGAGCTAGAGAGTTGAGGGCAAGAGAATGAGGCCAGCCTCTTCTCAGTGGTGCCCGGCAATGTACAAAGGGCAACGAGCACAAACTGGAAGCCAGGAAGTTCCATCTGAACATGAGGAGAAGCTTCTTTGGTATAAGGGTGCTGGAGCCCTGGAGCAAGCTGCGCAGAGAGGTTGTGGAGTCTCCTTCTCTGCAGAGTTTCCAACCCCAGCTGCACATTGTGATCCTGGGCAAGCTGCTGTGGGTGCCCCTGCTGTAGCAGGTGGCTTGGACTGGATGATCTCCAGAGATCCCTTCTGATCTCTACCATTTTGTGACTCTGTAACAACACTCACTGGCTCAGGAAAGCAGTATTTGTATAGCCCAGACAGAGCTATCCAAACTGTGAGATGATCTGCTGGACAGTGTAGGTAGCCCCCAAACTGGTTGAGAGATGGAAAGAAACTAGAGTCTCATCACAACTCCCTCTGAAGTTAATACTCTGCAGTGAGCATCATCTTCTCATGCCCTCCTTCACTTTGCTTTCAGCCAGACAAAAAGGATGGATGGACTGGCCACCTCTCCTGGCTAGCTCTACACCCACTCCAGGATGGAGAAAACTTAGCACTTAACCTCCTGCAAATACTTTCCAACTTTGGCCTATACTCTAGGGACTACATGGAAAAGTACTTTAAAGAGAGACAGTCTGGAAGCTATTTTTAGGTATTCATTGAGCAAAACATTCTCCAACATCTGCTCATCAGTCAGCTATCCCTTCTCTGAGCAGACCTGACGGGAGGAGCAGAAGGAAGATGACATTGTTTTATGTAACAGAAGTAAATTTACTGGAAAAACTCTGCAGCAGCCTTCTAGCTGGCTGTGGATAAATCTCCTGTAGAAATCTTCTCTACCCCCTTCGCTGGCTGGTGCTGGAAGCCAACCATCCAAACACACAAGGTGAGAAGAGAATAAAGGTTGGGGCTGTTCAGCCTGGAGAAGAGAAAATTCCAGGGAGACCTTATGGCAGCCTTCCAGTACCTGAACAGGGCCTACAAGAAAGCTGGGGGAGGCCTTTTTCCAAGGGCTTGTAGTAACAGGATGAGAGGCAGTGGCTTTGAGCTGGAAGAGGGCAGATTCGGACTGGAGATTAGGAAGAAATTCTTTACAGTGAGGGTGGGGAGACACCGGAAGGGGTTGCCCAGGGAGGTTGGGGAGGCCCCTCCCTGGAGATGCTCAAGGCCAGATTGGACAGAACCATGAGCAGTTTGGTCTAGTGGAAGGTGTTCCTGCCCACAGCAGAGGGGTTGGACCTAGATGATCTTTAAGGTCCCTTCCAAGCCAGCCCACTCTGTGACTCTATGATTCCAGAACTCAGCACATTCTGTGCTTCTCCCTGCGGTTGTACAGGTGCCCATATAGCGATGTGCTGCTTCAGCTCCTCTGGAACGTGTGTCTCAGGCAGAGTGAGGAAGCAGCATGAGGAGGATGGGGAATATTCAAGACGATAGTCACAGCCAACAGCAACCCCAGGGCTGAAAGATGTCCACCCAGATCAGCCAGTGATGGATTTCAGCAAGCAGCAGGCGAGCGGGAAGGCTGCCTGGCGGGCAGCCGGCAGCACGCAGCGGGGGCAAAGGGCTGAACACAAAGGGCTTGGGGCAGTCACTCAGTGCTGCTGGCACCAAAGCCAGGGTCAGGAAGAGCCTGACCTTCTGGACAGGTGCACATCTTCTTTCTTTTTTCTTGAAATCTCTTCTGAGATAAGCAGGTAAACACGAAAAGCAGCATGAAAAGATGTTGTACATTATTCTTTGATAGCTACATTATGTTTTTTTTCCCCTGCAATGTGTGAACCAACCTGCTCCTCTTCCTTGAAAAGTCCCAGAATCCCAGTGGTATGGGGGTTAGAAGGCACCTCTGCAGATCATCCAGTCCAAGCCCCCAGCTACAGCAGGAGCACTCACAGCAGCTCACCCAAGATCACAATGTCCAGCTGGGTTTGGAAGCTCTCCAGAGAGGGAGACTCCACAATTTCTCTGGACAGCCTGTTCCAGGGCTCCAGCATCCTCATACCAAAGAAGCTTCTCCTCCTGTTCACATGGCACCTCCTGATTTCCAGTTTGTGCCCACTGCCCCTTGTCCTGTCACTGAGCATCACTGGGAAGAGTCTGGCCCGTTCCTCTTGCCCTCCACTCTTTAGCTCTTGCTGAGCATCAGCTCCCCTCTCAGGCTGCTCTTCTCCAGGCTCAGCAGCCCCAGGGCTCTCAGCCTTTGCTCCTCACAGAGATGCTCCAGGCCCCTCAGCATCTTTGGAGTCTCCACTGGCATCTCTGCAGTAGTTCCCTGTATCTCTGGAACTGAGGAGCCCAGACACGGATGCAGTACTCCAGTTGATTTGCACATACCAAGAACAAGCCACAAGAACAAAGCTGAGACTGACTGAATTGAAAAGGCCAACTACAGTCATGCCTGGTCCCAGGCAGTCAGGACTCTAAAGCATTTAAATACTGGTCTACAGTTGATTACTCAATGTCAGGCACTGGAGACCACCTACAGTACTAAATCAAATCCTGGAAGAGCACAAGCCTGTCCCTTCAAAAAGCTCCAAACCAGAAAAATAAGAACTATGCACAAGCAGGCTGGGGAAGACAGAAAGTAATTGAACACATCCCTGTACATATCTCCATTGATCCAGTGAGCTTTATGCCCTCCAGTCTCATATCCACAGGTGACAAACTGGTCCTACAAAGGGCTAGCAACTCCTCAGACGTGCTCTTCTGAAGGCAGGCCACCCTGTTGCCAAGGTTTTATGCTGTTTTGCTCTGAAGCAGCACAAAAAAGTGAGGTTTCTCCATCTTCAAGAACAAGTCAGGCTAATGCCATCCAGACCACGTGAGAACGTGTCCCATCAGCTCTGCACAGCAGGCTCAGATTGACGCAGTAAGACACGGCGAGGATGTTCTCCACCCAGCATTCAGAGCTGTCCTGGCACCACAGCAGAGCTTAGGTGTAATCCAGTCAACATTATTAGAAAACAAATTCCAAGTGAAATTACTTGGAAAAGAGCAAAGAGCAGCACTGGGAGCTGGCTGCCCTTTCTAACCTCCCACCTCCCAATTACTCGTAACACGAAGGTTTCCTTTGATCTCCCAACTCCCATCCAAGCTCTGTCACTTCTCCCTCTCAAACCTTCTTAAATGTAGCCTTGCCTTCCTAATCCATATGCTGGCCCAAATGCTGCTCCTTCTCAAAGCACCCTGCTCTTTGTAGCCCTGTTGTGTCTTGTTCTACATTCCCCACCACATGCTACAGCTCAAACCACCTTCTTAACCTCCTGCTCTGATCAAGGCTCCTGCTCTGACCAAGCACCTTGGCTGCTCCACCAGCATCACTGGTGCCATGTCATGGACCAGTGTGGCCTTTCTGTATCTTCCTGGGATCAAACCCCAGGAGCAGGGTATCTTTTCCACGAGCAGGGGGATATCTTTTGCATGAGCACAGGGATATCCTTCCAGGAGCATGAGGAGCAGATGATGATCTTGCCAAGCCTGGAGATGAGCACATGTCTATGTGGCACTTTACAGGACTGTGAGTGTGAAGCCTGCCAGCCAGTAAGACCAGCTACTGGTACCCACTATAAAAGCCCAGCTTACACTAGCTTATTATTTTTGCAGGCTCTAATGTTTCATCTTGAAATGCTTCTTGCTGGCTATTTCCTTAAAGGTAAACTATTGTTTCTTTCTTTTCTTTACCATAATTATCCATCCACTCCTGATAATGCAGTCCAAGGGAAACTCATGTTTTCCTCCTACTCAAAATGGTCACAGAGCTGTTTCAGCCCTTCATCCCCTAAGGAGGGCACAGCAGCAGCAGCAGTGTTGGGCTTTGCTGGGATGGGGAATTCCCCTCCAAGTCAGCTGCTTCACACAGGTCTTGGCTTAAGCAGGTCATTTTCATTCTGGTGCTGGCTAGCTTATGAGCTCCAGACTTGGCAGGGCTACTGCCATGGGTATTATGAATAATAACATGGTGTGTAATAACATAGTGGCAGGTAGTGGAAATAAATACATCCTGAGGCAGAAAAGAGCAATTGGAGGGCTCTTAATCACCCAGCTACAGACCTCTGATACACATCTTAAAGTGCCTGGGTGGTGTTAGGATTTACAGAATCATAAATGTTGAGAAAGACCTCTAAGATCATTAAGTACAACTGTTAACTCAACAGCATCATGGCCAGTAAACCATTTCCCCAAGTGCCATGTCCACACATTTCTTGAACACCTCCAGGGATGGTGACTCCACCACCTCCTTGGGCAGCCTGTTCCAATCCCTGACCACTTTTGCAGTAAAGATATTTTTTCCTAATATTCAACCTAAACCTCCCCTGGTGCAACTTGAGGCCATTTCTTCTTGTCCTTTCATTTTATACTACAGAGAAGAGGTCAACACCCACCTCACTACAACCTCCTCAACAACATCCTAAGTGAAGATCAGGTTCGTGATCACCTGAAGAACCTGAAAGTGTTCAAGTCCTTGGGACCCAACAGGATACACCCATGGGTACTGAAGGAGCTGGTGGATGAGGTTGCTAAACCCCTCTCTATTATATTCCAAAAGTCATGGCAGTCTGCTGAAGTCCCCACTGACTGGAAAAGGGGAAACATAACTCCCATTTTCAAAAAGANGACCAAGTGCAAGGTCCTGCAGCTGGGTAGAGGCAATTCCAAGCACAAATCCAGCTGCAAGGTCCTGCAGCTGGGTAGAGGCAATTCCAAGCACAAATCCAGGCTGGGCAGTGACTGGCTGGAGAGCAGCCCTGAGGAGAGGGACTTGGGAGTGCTGGTGGATGAGAAGCTCAACATGAGTTGGCAGTGTGCACTTGCAGCCCAGAAAGCTAACCGGAGCCTGGGCTGCATCAGGAGAAGTGTGGCCAGCAGGGTGAGGGAGGTGATTCTCCCCCCACCTCTACTCTGCTCTAGTGAGACCCCACCTGGAGTACTGCATCCAGTTCTGGAGCTCCTATTACAAGAGGGATGTGGGGATGCTGGAGTGTGTCCAGAGAAGGGCCACAAGGATGCTCAGAGAGCTGGAGCACCTCTGCTATGAGAACAGACCGAAAGAGTTGGGGCTGTTCAGTCTGGAGAAGAGCTCTGGCACCTCTGGCTCTGAGATGACCTTATTGTGGTCTTCCAGTATCTGAAGGGGGCCCATAAAAAAAGCTGGAGGGACTTTTTAGGCTCTCAGGTAGTGATGGGACTAGGGGGAATGGAGCAAAGCTGGAGGTGGGGAGATTCAGACTGGATGTGAGGAGGAAGTTCTTCACCATGAGAGTGGTGAGAGCCTGGAATGGGTTGCCCAGAGAGATGATTGAGGCCCCATCCCTGGAGGTCTTTAAGGTCAGGCTGGATGAGGCTCTGGCCAGCCTGATCTAGCGTAGGGTGTCCCTGGCCATGGCAGGGGGGTTTGAACTATGTAATCCTAGTGGTCCCTTCCAACCCTGACTGATTCTATGATTCTAGGAGTGTAACTGAGCACTGCTAAACTCAGTACTAGATCAGGCTCAACCTTTGCCAGCCACCCAGCCAGAAGTCCTCTTCCGTCCCCTCCAAGACCTCATATCCCTGCTGTTTGTCATGACAGCTTAAAATAAAGACCAAAGGGAAAGGGGAATTCACCATGGTCAGTAGCATTTCTGCATCACATCACAGAATCACA
>WBNM01011225.1:0-29380 GCA_013399055.1 Ramphastos sulfuratus | reverse complement strand
CTCCCTCAGGCTCTCCTAAGGAAAAACTTCCACTCCATCATTTTTGTGGCTCTGTGGTGGACTCTCAAACAGTTCCCTGAGTTCCTTCTTAAATCGAGGGCCCAGAACTGCACACAATATTGCAGGTGCAGCCTCACCAGGGTAGAGTAGAGGGGGAGGAAAACCTCTGTGCACCTACTAACCACAGCCCTTCTAATCCACCCCAGGATGCCACTGGCATTCTTGGCCCCCAGCGCACATTGCTGGCTCATGCTCATCCTTCCATCAACTTGGATCCCCAGGTCATCTTCCCCTTCACTGCACTCTGAGAGAATCAAACAGGTCAATCCCCAGCCTATACTGATATTGAAGAGTAGCAGAGAAGCAGTAATGTTTCTACACTCACCTTTCTCCTGCAAAGTACTTTTCTCCTTGTGCAACAAGGCCACTTCCTGACCAAGGGCTTTCCTCTGCCTCTCCAGCTCATTACGTAGCACCAGGATCTTCAGCTGTAAACATTCACTCTCCTTTTTCTATTGGAAGAAAAACAGATTTTAAAATCATGAAAGCTTTTCTGCACACCAGCAGTTCCACAAAAGGGGTGATAGGAAAAAAACAACAGGATAATAGTCATGTCTGACAGACTAAATACTGAGGCCACAGGCAATAGATTACTAAAGACTTATTTTGCTGCTTTGGAAGGAGAGAAACTCAGCTCTGTACCACAAGACTTCTTTTTCCTGTGGGATCTCATATGCTCAGTGATGCAGCTTGGCCCAGAGCAAAATTGAGAGAGGAAGGAGTGGAGTGAGGAAGCCTCTCCAGGCCCAGTGTGTAGGAACTGATAGTAGAGGACTAGCAGCATGATAAGCCCTGGCAAATGGCTCAGCAACACAAGGGAAGAAGAGCAGTGAAGAGTTGAAATTAATTTAAGGCAGGCAGCTAGGAAAAGGTTGAAGAGTTGTAATATTAGATCTAATTCCCAGATTCAGGGGGGTGAGAAAAGAAAGGAAACAAAAGGGAAGAGCACAGGGCAGAGACCAGATGATATCATTACACATCATTATGTTTAAAGATTTCTTCTTCAGAAGTTTTAGGTTTGTCCTGTACCTGCACTAAATCCATTCCTGTGTTCAACAAGACTCTGTTCTGTCCTTTGATGCTCTGCCTCCACTAAGACTGAGAGGGGATTTTCTCAATGATTATCAATCTCATGGTCAAGAGGATGGGATCAGATTCTTTCCATTGCTGCCCATCAACATGATGAGGCACAGCAGGCATAAACTTGAATGCAGGCAGTTCCATCCGAACATGAGGAAAAATTTCTTTTCTTGAAGGTGATGGAGCACTGGACAAGGCTGCCCAGAGAGGTTGTGGAGTCTCCTCTACAGAGATTAGAAACTTATACAGATGCAATCCTGTGCAGCTTGCTCTGTATGATTTTACTTGCCCCTCAGTTTAAGGGGGACTTCAGGGAACTGCTTAAGAGAGCCCAGCACAGAGACACAAAAATGATGAAGGCAGTGGAAGATCTTCCTTACAAGGAGAGCCTGAGGGAGCTGGGGTTTGGAGTTTGGAGAGGAGGAGCCTGAGGGCTGCCCTCATTCATGTTGATAAAGATGTGCAGAGTGAGTGCCAGGAGGTTGCATCCAGGCTCTGCTGGGTGATGCCCAATGCCATGCCAAGAGGCACTGGGTGGAAGCTGAGGTACAGGAAGTTCCATGGAAACATGGCTAAGAATTTTTTTCCCTGTGAGGGTGCCAGAAGACTGGAACAGGTTGCCCAGGGAGGTTGTGGAATCTCCCTCTCTGGAGATATTCCAGACTTGTCTGGATGTGTTCCTGTATGATCTGGTACAGGTGATCCTTCAGAGGGGTTGGACTGGATAAGCTTTTCAGGTCCTTTCCAGTCCCTGGCATTCTGTGATATCTTAGCAGGAGAGTTGGACTAGATGATCTCCAAAGGCCTCCTCCAATCTCCACCATTCTGTGACTCAATATTAAGAAATAAATCTACAGTTCACTCACTTACAAAGTGGGAATGGAAGCCCAACAGGAGCTTCCACACTGAACAAAGGAAAAGAAATACAGGAAATCATCTCTTTATACCATAGGCCATGGCTGCTAAGAATTACAGCATCATAAATTGTTTTGATTGGAAAAGCTCTCCAAGATCATCAAATTCAACCTTCAATCCAACACCACCATGGCCATTACACCAAGTGCCATGTCCACATCTCTCTTGTGCAACTCCAGGGATGGTGACTCCACCACCTCCCAGGGCAGTCCATTCCAGTCTCTAGTTCCCCTTTCCATCAGGAAGTGATTCCTAACATCCAACCTAAACTCTCCCCAGTGCGGCTTCAGGCCATGCCCTCTCATCTTGTCACAAGTTGCCTGGCAGAAGAGCCTGACCCACACCTTAATACAAATCCCATCAGGTAGTAGTAGAGTGTGATAAGGTCCCCCTTGAGTCTCCTCTTCTCCAGGCTGAACACCCCCAGCTCCCTCAGCCTCTCCTTATCAGACTTCCCCTCCAGTCCCTTCCCCGGTTTCATCACTCTCCTCTGGACCTGCTCCAGCACCTCAGTATCTCTTTTGCAGTGAGGGCCCAGAGCTGCACACAGTGCTCAAGGTGAGGCCTCCTCAGTGTCAGTACAGGGGCAGAATGATATCCCTAGTCCTGGCCACACTGTTCCTGATACAAGCCAAGATGCAATTGGCTTTCTGTGCCAGCTGGGCACACTGCTAGCTCCTATCCAGCTGGCTGTCAAGTTTGCCCTTTCCTACAGGAGGCTTCAGACATGTGCCAGTGACACCAAAAGAGTGAAATCACAACTCTTGTTCTGTCAACTCACTTCTTTGAGCTGAGCTCAGCCTTTCTGGGCAAAAAACAGAAACCAGTGCCAGTGTATTTTTTTTTTTTTTTTTTTTTGGGAGAGGGGAATAGGACAAGCAAAACAAACTGTCAAAAGCTATTGCAAAATCTAATATAATTCCTGCTTAAAATGATTGTTTCGCTTCAGTGACAGCTTGTGCACGAATTCTAGTCACCCAAAGGGAGCTGGGGTTCAAGGTGGTACAGGCAGTAGACTCATCTCACTCTAAATCCACTACAGATTCCTGTCAAGCTTTATCTAAATCATTAAAAGTTTGTTTTCACCTGAGAAACCTCTTTCATGCACTGTGCAATGTTGATGCTTTTATGATACAAAAGCAATTATACAAAAAAAACAGGGCAGGTAAACTCTCAGCCCAGCTGAGTAACACAGACAGGTCTAAAATCCATTACATGACACTCCTGAGATGAGTTCCCAGTTGAAATGAGAGGTTTAAATAATTTCAAGGGTGGGAAAAAAAAAAAAACACACTAAACCCCAAGACATCAACCAAATGCTTCAGTAAGGCTGCAAAATGTGGTTTAAAATCAACTTACCAGCTCATTGCTCGTCGATGTACACCTCAGCTTTTCTTCAATCTCCCTTCCTATTTTCTGAACAGTTACCTGAGTCTGTTTAATTGCACACTGGGCTCTGTGAAGCCTGTAAGGAGAAGAGAAATTAAGAGCTGAACTAAAGGTTCATAATGAGTGCAGCAGTTGCCTCAAAACCAGCAGCAGTGCTATGGACTCAGATTGTCAACTGCTGGTTTGAAATGAAACATTCAAAAGAGGAATCACACAACCACAGAACCTTAGAGGTTGGAAAGGACCTCCAGAGATCATCCAGTCCAACCCCCTGTCAAAGCAGGATCCCCTAGAGTAGTTCACACAGCAATGCATCCAGATGGGTTTTGAAAGTCTCCAGAGAAGGAGACTCCACAACCTCTCTGGGCAGCCTGCTCCAGGGCTCTGTTCTCACTGTAAAGAAGTTCCTCCTCATGTTGAGGTGAAACCTTCTATCATAACTTGCAGTGCTTAAAAACCACAGAATCACAGAATGGTAGGGACCTGTGGAGATCACAGAGGTCAAGGCAGGTTCACCTAGAGAAGGTCACATAGGAACATGTCCAGGATTTTGAATGTCTCTGGAGATGGAGACTCCACCACCTCTCTGGGCAGCCTGCTCCAGTGCTCCATGACCCTCAAAGTAAAGAACATTCTCCTCATGCTTAGATGGGACTGATGTTCCACTTTATGCCTGTTTACCCCTTGTCCTGTCTCTGGCTGCCACTGAAAAAAAAACCTGGTCCCACCTTGCAATCATTTAGAAGCACTGATGTAATCTTCCCTTAGTCTTCTCTTTTCCAAATTAGAAAGACCCAATTCTCTCAGCCTTCCCTCATCAGAGCTGTTCCAGTCCTCTGGGGATCTTTATAGTCTTTTGCTGTACCCTCTGCATAATTCCCTTGTCCTTCTTGAACCAAGAAACACAGAACTGGACCCAGTATTCCAGATGTGGCCTCACCAGGGAAGAGCTAGAGAGGGAAGAAAACCTCTCTTGACCTCCTTGCCACCTTACCCCAAGCAAATCAGCAAGTCTCTAAAGTCAGTCAAGTGCCAAATCTCCTTTTCATTTGTGAAACTCATAGAAAGGTTTAGGTTGGAAGGAACCTTAAAGATCATCTAGATCCTTGAAGCCATTCTTCATAAATGAGGAATGAGTCTTTAGTTTCCAACTACCAAGACCTTCACTTCTTTCAGTTAAGAATATTTCCTAACCCTGCCCAAAATCATAGAATGGTTTGGGTTAGAAGAGACCTTAAAGAACATCCAGTTCCAACCCATATTCCATGGGTAGGGACACCTCTTACAGGGACACTAGCCCAGGTTGCTCAAGGCTCTGTCCAACCTGGCCTCAAACACCTCCAGGGAGGAGGCATCCACAACCCCCCTGAACAACCTGTTCCAGTGTCTCACCACTCTCATACTAAAGAATTTCTTCCTAATCTCCAGCTCAAATCTCCCCCCTTCCAGCTTCTCTGCCTCTTCACAGGAATGCTTCATTTTACTGAAGTTGGAGTTGGGTCCAGAGGAGGCCACAAAAATGGTCTGAGGGATGGTGCACCTCTGCTGTGAGGATAGACTGAGAGGGTTGGGGTTGTTCAGCCTGGAGAAGAGAAGGCTTCAGGGAGACCTTAGAGCAGCCTTTCAGTACTTAAAGGGGGCTTATAACAAAAAATGGGGACAATCTTTTTTAGCAGGACCTAGAAGAAAGATGAGTTTTTACAGAGGTTGTTGTGACAGGACAACAGGTGATGGTTTTAAACTAAAAGAGGAAAGATTCAGAATAGAGAGGAGGAAGAATTTACACTGAGGATGGTGAGAGACTGGTCCAGGTTTCCCAGAGAGGCAGCAGATGTTTTCCATGCCTGGAAATATTCAGGTCACATTGGATGGGGCTCTACACAATATGCTTGAGTTGAAGATGTCCTTGTTCACTGCAG
The DNA here is from genome assembly GCA_013399055.1 of Ramphastos sulfuratus. NCBI lineage: Eukaryota > Metazoa > Chordata > Aves > Piciformes > Ramphastidae > Ramphastos > Ramphastos sulfuratus. Next base: position 24,017 of record WBNM01011225.1, on the reverse strand, counting down.
CAGATTGGACTAGGTGACCTTTAAAAGGTCCTTTCAAACCTCAACCATTCTATGATTCTCCAGATTTCCTGTGTCTCAAGGACCAAAGCACATAGAGGAGGCCACTCAACTCCTTCTTTTTACATTCTCTAATCTTTTCCAGATTGAGGAGCGACTGAGGTCTTGCTATTTAAAGGTTTTGGCTAATGGCTTTTAACTGTCTGCATGCAGCCAGACCAGGATAACCAGGCTTCAAGTTTGAGTAACCACAAAGCATTACTCCTCCTTGCACCATCTCCCCTCAGCATCCAACCTCAACTCAGCCTCACACCTTCCATATTCATAGAATGCTTTGAGTTGGAAGGGATCTTAAAGATGATCTAGTTCCAATCCCCCTACCATGGGCAGGGACACATCCTGCTAGCCCTGGTTGCTCAAAGTTTCACTCAGCCTGGTCTTTAACACGTCCAGGGATGAGTTTTTAGTGAAGGTAGTGTCTAAATCACCTAGCCCAAAACCCACACATGGACCAGAGGAACAAGCAGTGCCAGTAATAACCCACACATGGACAAAAGGAACAAAGTAGTGCCAGTAACATTAAACAATGGTAATTAGATATTAAATCATTACAATTTAGGGCTTTCAGACTCTTAAGTGAAGACATTTAAGTGAAGGGACACTTCTGGGTGCTTCACATTACTGCTTCTCCTCAGTAACACTCTCTGCAGTAAATTTCTGTTTGAAATTATATTGAGTGATTCCTTTGGCTTTTTCAGAGCTCCTCAGACTGCTCCTAGCAGGACAGCCTGGAAGTTTTACAGGAGCAGCTGTGTCCTGTCTAAATTACTCACAGAATCTAAACTCATTTTGGTAGGAAAAGAATTGTCAGATCATCAAGTGCAACCATTAACCCAGCACTGCATCACGTCCCTCAGCATAACATCTACACAGCTTTTAAATCCCTCCAGGAACAGGGACTCCATCACTGCTCTGGGCAGCCTGGTCCAGGGCTTGACAACCTTTCAGGGAAGAAATTCTTCTTAATGTCCAACCTAAAACTGCCCTGGGGTGCATCTTGAGGACATTTTCCTTGTTCCGTTGCTTGGTACCGGGAAGAAGAGATCATCAATACTCAACTGGCTCCAGCCTCCTTTCAGGAAGTTGTAGAGAGCAATGAGGTCTCCCCACAGCCTCCATTTCTCCAGGCTAAACGACCCCAGTTCCCTCAGCCGCTTGAGCCTTGTGCCCTCCACCNGCTCATGTTGAGCTTTTCATCCACCAGCAACCCCAAGTCCCTCTCCTCAGGGCTGCTCTCCAGCCACTCACTGCTCAGCCTGGATTTGTGCTTCATGACCCTTCTCTGGAACATGGTCTAACACCTTAATATCCTTCTTGTGGTGAGGGGCCTGAAACTGGACCCAGGATTCACAGTGCAACCTCACCAGTACTGAGAACAGGAGGACAACCCCTGCCCTAGTCCTGTTGGCCACACTCCTGTTGATGAATAAAGCAGCATAGCTCTGCTGGCTGCAAAAGGCTGCTGAGGGTGCTGGGTCACCCAAGTGCTCGGTCTCACATCCCTAATGGAGCACTGAGACCTCCTGGAAACAGTTATTTCCTGCTGGGAAGTATAATTTTTACTTCCCACCTTCCTAAATGTATCCTGATGCTGTTGGCAATGGTTGTGCAGGTCAAAGCCAAGGTTTGCTGACCATCCTGAACGTCATTCAGAGCTCTGCTTTCACATCATACAGCAGGATCTAAGTTTCCTACTTCAAGTTTCCAGCCTGCCTCTTTCCAAAAGTCTGGAATATTTTCTTTCCAGACACAGAAAAGCCTGACCCAAAAGCTGAAACTCATAGGCAAAGAGTAGTAATTGAGTGATATTTCCCTTTCCTCCTCTTCTAATTTTACACTAGAAGAATATTCTTGTTTTAGTCTGCTAGGTGATGAAGAAAGAAGATTTACAAGTCTTCATGCCATCTAGGCAGCAAAACCTGGCTGATGAGAAGTGTTTTATTCCTTGAAAGAGTATTTATGCAACTGAGAAATGGTTAGAAAGCTTCATTTGTCATCTGAGTTCCTCACAGTGATTTGATCAACACTCAGCTAATGATCAACAAATCTGGTGGTAGCTTTAAACCCTTCTACCCATGCTCAAGAAGCAAACACAGCAATGTGCCCTTGTGGCCAAGAGGGCAAATGGTATCCTAAGGTGCATCAGGAAGAGCCTGTCCAGCAGGCCCAGGGAGGTTCTTCTCTCCCTCTACTCTGCCCTGCTGAGACCACAGCTGCAATACTGTGTCCAGTTTGGGGCTCCCCAGTGCAGGAGAGACAGGGACCTGCTGCAGAGAGTCCAGCAGAGAGCCACGAGGGGGAGTGGGGGACTTGAGCATCTGCCCTGTGGAGAGAGCCTGAGAGCCCTGGGGCTGTTTAGTCTGGAGCAGAGAAGGCTGAGAGAAGATCTGAGCAACGTCTGTCTCTAGCTGAGGGGTGGGTGTCAAGTGGAGGGGGCCAAGCTCTTTTGGGGGGTGCCCAGCAATAAGCCAAGCAGCAATGGATGCAAACTGGAACACAGAAGGCTTCAGTTCCACAGGAGGAGAAACTTCTTTGGTGTGAAGATGCCAGAGCCCTGAAGCAGGCTGCCCAGAGAGGTTGTGGAGTCTCCTTCTCTAGAGACTTTCCAACACCCCTGGATGCATTCCTGTGTTGACTACCCTAGAGGATCCTGCCTTGGCAGGGGGCTGGACTGGATGATCTCTGGAGGTCCCTTCCAACCTCTAACATTCTGTGACTCTGTGATCTCCTCATGCTGACTTCTCAGGACCTTAGAATACTACTTCAGTCTGGAGAATCTCTATTGGAATGTATTTTCCTAACCTAGAATGGTTGCTGCACAAACTAATTAATCAAGCATAGAATCATTCAAGTTGGAAAAAATCCTTAAGGGTTCAACCATTAACTCTATTCAACCAAGTTCACCACTAAATCATATCATTAAGTGCCACATCTAAACAACCTTCAAACACATCCAGGCATGGTGACTTCTCCTCCTCCTAGGCAGCCCATTCCAGTCCTTGACTACTTTTCCAGTGAAAAAACATCTTTTCAACATCCAGCCCTTAACCTAGCCTGCTACAGTTTGTGGCCGCTCCCTCTTGTTCCTTCACTAATTAACTGTGAGAAGAGACCAGCATCAACCTCTCTGTGTTGTCCTTTCAGGTAGTTGTAGAGGATGATCATAGAATCACAGAATGGTTTGCATTGGAAGAGATCTCCAAAGCTCATCCAATCCAACCCCCTCTGCACTCAGCAAGGACATCCTCCACTAGATCAGGTTGCCCACAGCCTTGTCCAGCCTCACCTTCAATACTTCCAGGGACTGGGCCACAATCATCTCCTTGGGCAACCTGTTCCACTGTTCCACCACCCCCATGGTGCAGAACTTGTTCCTCACATCCAATCTCAAGCTGCTCTGCTCTACTTTGAAGCCATTGCTCTCATCCTGTCCCTGCAGCCCTTTGCAAACAGTCTCTCTGCAGCCTTCGCGGAGCCCCCTTCAGCTCCTGGCAGGCTGCTATGAGGTCTCCTTGGAGCCTTCTCTTCTGCAGGCTGCACACCCCCAGCTCCCTCAGCCTGTCCTCACAGCAGAGCTGCTCCAACCCCCTGATCATTTTTGTGGCCTCCTCTGCACCTGCTCCATCAGGTCCATGTCCTTGCTGTATTGAGGGCTCCAGAGCTGGATGCAGCACTCCAGGTGAGGTCTCCCCAGAGCAGAGCCAAGTGGCAGAATCACCTCTCTGCATGTGTTGTCAACACTTCCTTTGATGCAGTCCAGGCTGTCACTGGCCTTTGGGCTGCATTCTCACACTGTCTGCTCCTGTCCAGCTTCTCAGCCATCAGCATCCCCAAGTCATTTCCCACAGGGTTGTTTTCCATCACCTCCTCCCCCAATCTGTATTGATAGTGAGGGTTGTTCCAGCCCTCACTCAGAACCCTACACTTGCTGTTGTTGAACCTCATGAGATTCACCTAGGCACACCTTTCCAGCCTGTCCAGGTCCCTCTGGACAAGGTCATAAGGTGAAAAGGTCTCCACTCATCCTCCTCTTCCTCAAACTAAAGAATCCCAGTCCCTTCAGCTGCTCTTCATAAGACTCATTCTCTAGGGTCTTCACCAGCTTGGTTGCTCTTCTTTCAACCTGCTTCAGCCCCTCAATGTCTTACTTGCATTGAGGTGCCCAAAACTGAACACAGCACTCGAGGTGCAGCCTCACTAGTGCAAACCTAGAGGGACAATCACCTCCCTACTCCTGCCTTCAATAAGAAATGGTTTTCTTTTCAAGCCAAGCATCATCCAGTTGTTTCGCAACATAAAAACCCCTACAGTGAAACTTGGCTGCCTTGATGCCACAAAATGCCATTTCCATTCCAAGACAGCAAACTTCCTGTTACTGCCTGACTCAATCCCAGTATGTTCACTGTGCTTCCAAGAACATTAAAAATGGTAACAGTAAGATCATGACCACATCCAAAGTCAAGCCTTCCAAGATTAAAATTTAGAGGTCTTCACATCAAAAAAGCAGCATCTATGACCAGAAACCTCCCTTCCCTAGCCAAAACAAGTCCCCATTGTATCCACATGGAAATATTCAGTCATCCCACAAGGAGAATACAAACCAAGCACATCAGCATGGAAATTTTGTCCATCACTCCTGTGTGCTCTGGTGGAGGCAGTTATGATGGCACCAGTGAATGGAGAGCACCAAGCTGAGGCCATATATTTAGTACAGAATTTAGCTGTAATGAATGGAGAGAGTCCTCAATGCTAACTGACTGCAGCCTGTTTCCATTGCTGGTCTCAAAGCAAGTCCAAGCCTGCAGCCCACAACTTACAGAATCATAGTATCATAGAATGGTAAGATTGGAAGGGACCTCAAAGATCACCCAGTTCCAACCCCCTGCCATAGGCAGGGACACCTCCCACTAGTACAGGTCACTCAAGGCCTCCTCCAACCTGGTCTTGAACACCTCCAGAGAGGGAGCAGCCACAACCTCCCTGGGCAACCTGTGCCAGTGCCTCACCACCCTCACTGTAAAGAACTTCCTCCTAACATCCAGTCTAAATCTCCCCTCTGCCACTTTAAACCCATTGCCCCTTGTCCTGTCATTACAAGACCTTGTCAATAGTCCCTCCCCAGCCTTCCTGTAGCCCCCTTCAGATACTGGAAGCCTTCTCTTCTCCAGGCTGCAGAGCCTCAACTCCCTCAGTCTGTCCTCAGAGCAGAGTTCCTCCAGCCCTCTGATTATCTTGGTGGCCTCCTCTGTACCCACTCCAACAGTTCCATGTCCTTCCTGTGCTGGGGGCTCCAGAACTGCACACAGGACTTCAGGTGGGGTCTGACGAGAGCAGAGTAAAGTAAAAAAAAAAAAAACTTGTCTTCAGGTTCTTATTTTGGTAACTGGTGACCAACTGCTGGCATAATCAATGTGCCATCAGGCAGTGCAAGGCTCTCTCTGTTCCACAAGGATTTTGCTTTAGCATTTTTCATGAAAATTAACACATCCATAGGACTTCAAGAGGCCACTGGCCTGCTACCAAATTTCCTTTGGCAGTCAGGAAAGCCAAGGCAGCCACAGCAGAAACTCCAAGGCTTTTCCAAGAGCCAGCAGTGTTGTCATCCTGTGTCTGGTGTCTCTGCAGCAGCTCATGGCCATTGTCAGCCATCAGCAGAGTCATAGGAACATGAAGTGTGACAGATTTACTGCCTGGGGCCTGGAGAGCTGCTCTGCAATTGTCCAGCATCAGGTGAGTTGTGCGCTGCTGCCTGGGAAGGGAGTGGGAAGCAAACTGGACCTTGCAATTCCTTACCACCCTAGTATGGTTCGGAATCACAAAATGGTTTGGGTTAGAAAGGTCCTTACAGATCATCCAGTTCCAAACCCCCTGCCACAGACAGGGACATCTGCCACTAGCCCAGGTTGCTCAGGGCCTCATCCAGTCTGGTCTTGAACACCCTCAGGGAGAAGACAGCCACAAGCTCCCTGGGCAACCTGTTCCAGTATCTTGCCACCCTCACTGTAAAGAACCTCTCTCTAATGACCCCTCTTAATCTCCCTTCTTCCAGCTTAAATTAATTCCCCCTTGTGCTACCACAACAAGCCCTTGTAAAAAGTTCCTCCCCAGCTTTCTTGTAGCCCCTTTCAGATACTGGAAGGCTGCTCTAAGGTCTCCCTGGAGCCTTCTCTTCTCCAGGCAATGACTGCTGTTGTTGACTCTTCTCCAGATCCACAACTGCTATTCCACTTCCATTCTCCTCATATTATCTGCTTTAAGGTGAGTGAGCTGAAGAGGAAACAAAACACTCTCCCTCCATTTGGGAGTTTAAAAGGCAGTGGGATAGTTACCAAAACATCAGCTAAGACTAACAACAGCCACATCTCTAATCATAGAATCATAGAATCACAGAATTATAGAATGATAAGGTTGGAAGGGACCTCAAGGATCATCCAGTTCCAACCCACTGCCATAGGCAGGGACACCTCCCACTAGAACAGGTCACTCAAGGCCTCATCCAACCTGGCCTTGAGCACCTCCAGGGAGGGAGCAGCCACAACCTCCCTGGGCAACCTGTGCCAGTGTCTCACCACCCTCACTGTAAACAACTTCCTCCTAACATCCAGTCTAAATCCCTCCTCCATTGCCCCTTGTCCTGTCATTACAAGACCTTGTCAATAGTCCCTCCCCAGCCTTCCTGTAGGCCCCCTTCAGATACTGGAAGGCTACTATAGGCAGTGGAACCAGCAGGAAAAATTTCAACATCTCTTTGTTTACTAGTTCCAAAGTTGCTCAAATATGGGCTACCTGGGTTGTATCTGGGCTTGTTAGGAACAAGTTCTGCACCATGAGCATAGTGGAACATTGGAACAGGTTGCCCAGGGAGGTCATTGAGGTCCCATCCCTGGAGATATTGAAAGTGAGGCTGGACAGGGCTCTGAGCATCCTGATCTAGTAGAGGATGTCCATGCTGACTGCAGAGGGGGTTGGACTGGATGACCTTCAGAGGTCACTTCCAACCCAGACCATTCTAAAATTCTATTTATTTGAGGCTTTTCAAGTCTGACATAAAATTGCTGCCTCTACTCTACAAGGAATAAAAACCCAACCAACCAAACCCACAACACAACTACTATCTACCTTGGCTGTAAGATCTGAAACAATGCTAGCACACAATGTTCTGCCAATCCATCCAAGTTGGCTTCCCACTTGGAGGAGACAGAAAGACAAATAAAAAAAAAAAAAAAAAGCTGCCAAGTTTTGGATCTCTTCATCATCACAGAAATTCTTTGCAATAACATCCTTGTGTTCCTTGCAAAATCCAGCAGGTTTCCTGACTTCCCAAGACTGCACAGTGCAGGGCTCTGACATAACTTGACTTTACAACATGGGAATGCACTGCAGCAACAATTTTGCTCCCTTTCAGCTTGTGGTAAGCTTGAGGCAACTTCTGAAGGCTCAGCTTTGCAGTTTCCTTTAAGACACACTGCAGTATCCTGCAGCAGAGAGATGCCTCTTGGTCATAAATTAGTTTGGTGAGTTACTGGTTTCTGTGGCAAGTTCTTTGCTGGCTGCATCTTGACCAAACTTAAAGCTGGAGTGTAGTGACAGTTATGAAAAGAGGGCACTGACAGCAGGTTTGCTGCTGACACCAAGATGGGAGGAGTGGCTGACACCCCCTCAGGCTCTGCTGCCATCCAGCAGGACTTGGACAGGCTGCAGAGCGGGGCAGGGAGAAATTGAATGAAATTCAACAAAGGCAATAGTAGAGTCTGGCATCTGGGAAAGAACAACCCCATGAACCAGTACAGGTTGGGCACTGACCTGCTAGAGAGCAGCATAGAAGAAAGGGTCATGAGAGTCCTGGTGGACAGAAGGATGGCCATGTGCCAACAATGTGCCCTTGTGGCCAAGATGGCCAATGCCAGCCTGGGGTGGATTAGAAGGGGAGTGGTTAGTGAGAGAGGTTCTCCTCCCCCTCTGCCCTGGTGAGGCCACATCTGGAATTTTGTGTCAAGTTCTGAGCCCCCTCAGTTCAAGAAGGAGCTCAGGGAACTGCTTGAGAGAGTCCAGCACAGAGCCCCAAAGCTGCTGCAGGCAGTGGAAGATCTCCTGTGAGGCCAAGCTGAGGAAGCTGAGGCTTGGAGCAGAGGAGCCTGAGGGCTGCCCTCAGTGCTGTGCTAAAGCTGTGCAGGGCAATGTGGGGAGGACAGAGCCACGCTCTGCTCAGGGATGGACAATGCCAGGGCAAGGGGCACTGGGGGTAAGCTGCAGCAGAGGAGGCTCCATGGGAACAGAAGGGAAAACTTTTTCACTGTGAGGGTGACAAAACACTGGAGAAGGCTGCTCAGAGAGCTTGTGGAGTCTCCTCCGGAGACATTCAAAGCCCATCTGGATCTGTTTCTGTGTGATCTGGTATAGGAGATCCTGCTTTGGCAGGGGTGGACTGGATGATCATTTGAGGTCCCTTCCAACTCCTAACACTCTGTGATATGCTTCTACTTACATTAATCAAAGAGCCTCAGTTTTATTAGGGATATGATACACAATTTTCTATCATATCCCTAATAAATTATATCCTCCAGTCCAGATATCTCTTTGCTTCTATCAGCCACATCTGGATTTTTCATGTGCAGACCATAAAGTAAATGCATTCACCAATTACAGCAGTCACATTCTACAGCTACTCCCTCACAAGAGAAATAAGTAAGTGCCCATGGTCTTATTAATCAGAACAACCTTTGGTTAAAAAAAAGGCTGAATTTAAACTGAGAATTACTACCAGAGGTTTAGAAAAGAGAACAAAATACTTCTGGCAATGTGAGATGCAGGATCCTGGAAGTAAAATACCCAAACCTATCATTAAGGAAAAAAAAAATANTCTGTTCTCTGTTAGGTGATAAGGGTGAGGAATCAAAAAAAAAAAAAAAAAAAAAAAGGAACATTCAGTGCTTTATATCAGTCAGAAATGAGATGCTGGAGCATGCCAGTCAGCTCTCACGTATTTTTTTACACAGCCCCTCAAAGCAGCATTTGCTACAGCTGCCTTTCTATAAGAAAAATTATTGTAATTTATAATCATATACTCCCCTCTCCCAGTTTCCTCAGAAATATATACCTCTAATTCGTCAAAAGCAGATGGAGGGTGAGGGAAGACAGCAGGGAGTAAGAAAAGAATAAACCTCAAGCCTGATTGGCCCATTTATGGACAGAGGAATCAGTGCACCCTCAGCAAGTTTGCAGATGACTCCAAGCTGTGTGGCACAGTCGACTTGCTAGAGGGCAGGGATCCATCCAGAGGGACCTGGGCAAGCTGGAGAGGTGGGCTCAGGCCAACCTCATGACATTCAACAAGGCCAAGTGTAAGGTCCTGCACCTGAGTAGGCACAATCCCAGGCACAACTCCAGGCTGAGTGGGGAATGGCTGACAGCAGCCCTGAGGAAAAGGACCTTGGAGTCTGGGTTGATGAAAAGCTCAACAGGAGCCTGCAGTGTGAGTGCAGCCCAGACAGCAACTGTGTGCTGGGCTGCAGCAAGAGCAGTGTGGGCAGCAGGGCAAAGGAGGGGATTCTGCCCCTTTGCTCTGCTCTCCTCAGACCCCACCTGGAGTCCTGTGTGCAGTTCTGGAGCCCCCAGCACAGGAAGGACATGGAACTGTTGGAGCGGGTCCAGAAGAGGCCACGAAGATGCTCAAAGGGCTGCAGCAGCTCTGCTATGAGGACAGACTGAGAGAGTTGGGGCTCTGCAGCCTGGACAAAAGAAGGCTGCCAGGAGACCTTAGAGTAGCCTTCCAGTATCTGAAGGGGGCCTACAGGAAGGCTGGGGAGGGACTATTGGCAAGGTCTTGTAATGACAGGACAAGGGGCAATGGGTTTGAACTGGCAGAGGGGAGATTTAGACTGGAGGTTAGGAGGAAGTTCTTTACAGTGAGGGTGATGAGACACTGGCACAGGTTGCCCAGGGAGGTTGTGGCTGCTCCCTCTCTGGAGATGTTCAAGGCCAGGTTGGACGAGGTCTTCAGTAACCTGTGCTTGTGGAGGTGTCCCTGCCTATGGCACGGAATTGGAACTAGATGATCCTTGAGGTCTTTTCCAACCTTACCATTCTATGATTAAAGGTCTACAAGAAGTAGCGCTGTAAGGAACTCCGACAAGAGTCAGATACACTCTCATCAGTCTTAGGGACCATTCTGAATTGACCTACACATGCATCCACATTGTGGTTTGGACTAGGTGACCTTTGGAGGTCCCTTCCAATCCAGACTATTCTATGATTCTGTGATTCAAATTTCTGAATTTGTGGACAGTGCAATGCTAGATGCTTTGAGGTACTGGTGGGTGAAAAGCTGAGCATGAGCTGGCACCGAGTGCTGCCAGCCCAGACCAAACCATGTCCTGGGCTGATCCCCAGCAGCAGGGGCAGGGAGGGGATTCTGCCCCTCTGCTGTGCTCTGCTGAGACATCACCTGCAGTGCTGGGGCAGCTCTGGAGTGCTCAGTACAGACAGGGACCTGCTGGAGCAGGGCCAGAGGAGGTCACAGCCATGCTGAGAGGACTGGAAGGGCTCTGCTGGGATGCCAGGCCGGGAGAGTTGGGGGTGTGCAGGCTGGAGAAGAGAAGGTTTCAGGGAGAGCTTCTGGTGGCCTTGCAGTACTTAAAGGAGGCCTACAGGAAAGATGACATGGGACTTCTCAGCAGGGCCTGTTGCACTAGGACATCGAGTGTGATGATTTGAAGCTAAAAGAGGGACATTTAGACCAGACAGAAGGAAGAAACTTTCACAATAAGGGTAGTAAAACACTGGAACAAGTTGCTCAGAAAGGTTCTGATGCTCCATCCCTGGAAACATTCCAAATCAGGTTGGTTGGGATTCTGAGCAACCTGCTCTAGCTGAAGATGCCTGTGCTTAGCACACAGGAGGTGGACTACATGACTTTACAGGTCATCCAGCCCAACCTATCACCCAGCCCTAGCCAATCAACCAGACCATGGCACTAAGTGCCTCATCCAGGCTTTGCTTGAACACCTCCAGGGATGGACACTCCACCACCTCCCTGGGCAGCCCATTCCAATGCCAATCACTCTCTCTGTCAAGAACTTCCTCCTAACATCCAGCCTATACCTCCCCTGGCACAACTTGAGAATGTGTCCCCTCATTCTGCTTCTGACTGCCTGGGAGAAGAGACCAATCTTACCTGGCTACAACCTCCTTTCAGGTAGTTGTAGAGAGCAATGAGGTCTGCCCTGAGCCTCCTCCTCTTCTCCAGGCTATGTTCTGTCATAACTCATGGGCTTAGGCAGACAAGAATGTTCTAATCTCAACTTTCATATAATTGCTAAGTTCCTGTGTGACCTACTCTAGGTGATCCTGCTCTGGCAGGAGGATTGGACTGGATGATCTTTCAAGGTCACTTCCAACACCTAACATTCTGTTATTCTGTAACATCCCCATGTTGGTTATGCTAAAAATCTACCACCCCAGGAGGCTTTTAGTCCATATGGCAGACTAGGAAAGCTGAAGCTAAGAGCAGCAGTAGATTACTAACCCTGTAGTTCAGATGACATGAAAAAATAACCCCCAAACTCCACCTTTTATGCTTCATGGACTGTTTCCATTGGCTATGACCCATGCTGCTCTCTTCTACGGATTCTGGCAGAAGCCAAGCTTGTAAATTGACTCTTCAGATGAGTGATTAGCCTCAGTTTCCTTACAGTTTTGCACCACTCAAGTGAAATGCCTGGAAACAGACTGGTCTTGATTCCACAGATCTGAAAATCCTTAAGGAACCTCTCGAAAAAAGCTAAAATACAGATCCTTCTTTCCATTGCTTCTCAGAAAGACACCACCCCACATGATTTTTAGGCCAAGAGAGATGACACTTGTTAAGACTCTTCAACCATTTCTGCTTGTTTGAGTATCAAGAGGCACTTGAGAGGTCCAGTTACAGTTCATGTTTATTTATGCTGGTCTGAGGCCACCTGGGTTTTCACATCCAGAGCCAAGGGGATGCCTGCCTTGTTTTGGCTGCCACTCCAGGATGAAGAGCCAAGTCTACCAGGTGGAAATTCCTTGTTAGAAACATTAAGCCTGGCCATCAAAGAAAAAAAACAACCACACTTATCACTAGCAAAGGGAATGTTTAGCAGAGGATCTTGCTGATTTAAGATAACAGGTCAGGTTAGGAGAATCCCACTGCCCCTTCCACATGTGAGATTGGGTATAGTAGCCTTTCAGTATCTGAAGGGGACCTACAGGAAGGCTGGGGAGGGACTATTGACAAGGTCTTGCAATGACAGGACAAGGGGCAATGGGTTTGAACTGGCAGAGGGGAGATTTAGACTGGATGTTAGAAGGAAGCTCTTTGCAGTGAGGGTGGTGAGACACTGGCACAGGTTGCCCAGGAAGGTTGTGGCTGCTCCCTCCCTGGAGGGGTTCAAGGCCAGGTTGGATGAGGCCTTGAGTGACCTGTACTATTGGGAGGTGTCCCTGCCTATGGCAGGGGGGTGGAGCTAGATGATCCTTGAGCTCCCTTCCAAGCTTACCATTCTATCATTCTATGACTTCCACATCTTGCTAGCAGCAAGTGAAAGCAGCACCAGTAGCAAAATTATAAAGGATGAAAGGCTGTAAAATGACCCATGTAGTTCAATAAGGCCAAGTGCAGGGTCCTGAATCTGGGGAGGAGTAACAGCAGGCACCAGGAGAGGCTGGGCTGCCCTGCTGAAAAGCAGATCCCTGCAGAAAGAGCTTGGACTGCTGGTGGGCAGCAAGTTCTGCATGGGCCAGCAATGTGCCCTGGTGGCCAAGAGAGCCAATGGCAGCCTGGGGGGCAGCGAGAGAAGTGTGGCCAGCAGGGCTAGGGAGGTTCTGATTCCCCTCTGCTCTGCCCTGCTGAGACCACAGCTGCAATACTGTGTCCAGTTCTGGGCTCTCCCATTCAAGAGAGACAGGGACCTGCTGCAGAGAGTCCAGCAGAGAGCCACGAGGGTGAGTGGGGGACTTGAGCATCTCCCCTGTGGAGAGAGCCTGAGAGCCCAGGGGGTGTTCAATCTGGAGCAGAGAAGGCTGAGAGGAGATCTGAGCAACATCTGTCCCTAGCTGAGGGGTGGGTGTCAAGTGGAAGGGGCCAAGCTCTTTTGGGGGGTGCACAGCAATAAGCCAAGCAGCAATGGATGCAAACTGGCACACAAAAGGTTTCAGCTCCACAGGAGGAGAAACTTGTTTGGTGTGAGGGTGGCAGAGCCCTGGAGCAGGCTGCCCAGAGAGGTTGTGGAGTCTCCTTCTCTGGAGGCTTTCCAATCTCACCTGGATGCATTCCTGTTTGGACTACCTTAGGGGATGCTGCCTTGGCAGGAGGGTTGGACTGGATGATCTCTGGAGGTGCCTTCCAACCTCCGACGTTCTGTGATTCTGTGAATTTGATTGCTAAAATACTGCCGAGGGTTAGGGCTGGGCTGGCCAGAAGACAAGTGCCCAGATGCTCCCTGTGAACCCCTCCACATCTCAGAGACAAAAGAAAGGGAATAAAGGACAGGCTGATGGGATTTAAAGAAACCAAACCAGCTTTGATGGAAATAAGAACAATAAAATGAAATAGATAGAAACAGATACAAACCAATACGAAACCCAAGCCCTAATGGCAATGATGTCACCATTGATGCCAGGGGCAGGCACTGGGGAAGTCCCAGGCTGGACTCAGCTGCAGATGGGAAATGGATTCAGGAGTTGGATTCTAGAACTCATGAATTTGGATCAAAGCCAAGACAGAGTCATATTCAGACACAGGCCATTGGAGAAAAGAACTTAACCCTCGTGATCCTTCAACTTGATCCTGAAGATGACATCCATGGAATGGAATCCCTTGTTGGTCAGTTTAGGGTCACCCATCTTGTCTGTTACATCCCACAGGTGCCACCTTTGATGTACTGCACCCTAACATGGCACACAAGGTTTAGGAGCAATTTTGGTCTGCACAGCAACCCTTGGTACCAGCTAGAAGGCCTGATCTCCAAACCCTTCACCAGCTTCACTGCTCTCCACTGCACTCATCTCATATGACTACACCCTATGTTCAACAGTGCACTGCAAATTTCTTGAAGCCCCTAACCTAGGAAGTAGTAAATTAGTTGCTAGTTCAGAAGTTGAGCTCCAACTCTCCTCAAAGCTATGTCTTGTCACTGGCCAGCTTAGAATCATACAATGATTTAGGTTGGAAGGGACCTCAGAGATCATCTACTTCGACCTCCTTGCCATGGGCAGGGACATCTCTCAACTAGACTCAGCTGTTCAAGGCCTCAGCCAACCTGGCCTTGAACACCCCCAGGGAGGAGGCAGCCACAGCCTCCCTGAGCAAACTATTCCAGTCTCACCACCTTCATACTGATGAACTCCTGCCTCAGCTCCACACCATTGCCCCTTGGCCTGTCTCTAGAGCCCCTTAGCCCAAGTCCCTCTGCAGCCTTCCTGCAGGATCCCTTCAGCTCCTGGCAGGCAGCTCTGAGATGCCTCTGGAGCCTTCTCTTCCCCAGGCTGCACAGCCCCAGCTCCCTCACCCTATCCTCACAGCAGAGCTGCTCCAGCTCTTGGATCACCTTTGTGGCCTCTTTTGGACTCCCTGCACCAGCTCTGTGTCCTCCTTCTGCTGGGGACAGCAGAACTTGAGGCAGGATTGGAGGTGAGGTCTGAGCAGAGCAGAGCCAAGGGGCAGAATGGCCTCTCTTGCCCTGCTGCCCACACTGCTCTGGCTGCAGCCCAGCACACAGCTGCCTGCTGGGCTGCATGAGGGCACTGCTGGCTCCAGGGAAGCTTCTCATCAACCACTCCACCCAAGTCTCTTTCTTCAGCTCTGATCCCTTCCTCATTTCTGGCACTCAAATTGTACAAATAAGCAGATTTTGTTGTTATTATTGAAAACCAACATCTTTTAATACAAAAATACAACCAAAATGCTTTCAGCTTGTTAACTACCTGGCTGCCTAAATGCACAAATGTGCATCTCATCTGCTGAAGGAATGGTCAAGACCACAGAGAAAGTTGGTTTGACCAGAGAGATGAACACACAGGGGCAGGTTTCACTGGTTCTTAGAGCACTTTTTTTGTCTCCAGGCAGCATTTGGGAGGAATTCAGGCTCTCAAGCACTTTGAGCACAATAGCTATTAGCAGGCCAATTGCTCTAAGTGCAACAACACCACCAGAAAAAAAAAAAAAAAAAAAAAAAAAGCAGCTATTGTAGGACACAAGATTTTAGTCCTTACATGTAGGAATTGAAGTAACATTTTAAACACACAGGATTTTAAAGCCCTTTATTGTAGTGGCTGCCAATGTATCCCATCTTCCCAACACTCCTTAATCCTGAAAGGTCTATTTTTCAAAGTTTCAAGAAGAGAAAGGAGAAGAAAAGGAAGAGAACACTAAATAAAAAAACGTATTCCCATCAGAGCTGCAAACGTGCTGAGGGCTTGATTATGGAGACACGTCCAGAACATGACCTCAGCTGAATTTGGCCCTTCCTGAGTGTTATGTGAAAGGTGAAACGTGTTGCTCCACAACCTATTACTACCAACTCCATAATATTTAGAAAGCCTTTAAGTGACCTCTTTTTTTTTTTTTTTTCTTCAGGAAATCTGACAATATGACCAAGGGACCCAAATCACCTCACAATTTGAGCTTTCCAGGTGGGGTGGTTAATTTTTCCTTTGTTAAAAGTGAGGTTTGTTTTAAAACAAGTGGCTGGAAGAACATTCAGCATTTCTATATGGCATGAAAAACTTATTAGCAGCACCATGTTCGCCTGAGGATCTTGCCCCTGCCCAAAAACCAGGGAGGTGCACGAGCTGCAGAGGTTCTGAGAATTTCCTTGTGGTAAAGCTAAACTGTCTTGGGTTCTTAAACTTTTCCTCCTGCTTAATGGCCTTGTAAATCCATGGAATTAAGCATCTGAGCATGCAGGTGCTGTTTTAATCCAACACTACGAACTTTTTTCTACTGTTCACACACTCTGGCATCCCTAATTAATTGAGATCAACATCATTTCATCCAAGCACGTGCTCTTCATTAGGCTCTATTCACAAGCTTCACAGGGGTTTCACCTATTCACTTGTGAGAAGTGGGGGAAAAAAAAAAAAAAAAAAGCAGCAAGTCCAAAGAAGGACCACAAGGATGATCCAAGGGCTGGAGCACCTCTGCTATGAAAATAGGTTGGTGGAGCTGGGGTTGTTCAGCCTGGAAAAGACAAGACCCAGGGGGATCTTAGAGCTGTCTTCTAATACCTGAAGGGAACTTACATGAAGGCTGCAGAGGGACTTTTGCTAAGGGTGTCTAGAGACAGGCCAAGGGGGAACAGTGTGAAGCTGAGGGAGAGCAAGGTTAGAGCGGAGCTTAGGAAGAAGTTCTTCAGTAGGAGGGTGCTGAGACTCCAGAACAGGTTACCCAGCGAAGCTGTGGCTGCCTCCTTCCTGGGGGTGTTCAAGGCCAGGTTGGATGAGGCCTTGAGCAGCTGAGACTAGCTGAGAAGTGTCTCTGCCCATGGCAAGCAGGTCAGAGCAGATGATCTCTAAAGTCCCTTCCAAACAAAGCCATACTACAATTCCATGAAGTTAAATCACAGAATCAAATAATTTCCTACTCAAAAAAGTTTGATAAACAGAGACCAGTTCCAGAAATTCCCATTCTGTAGGTTTTCAGAAGTTGAGGCTTGAGCTGTGACTGGGTAGGCTTAGACTAGATACTAGGAAAAATGTTTTCCCAGCAAGAGTGGTCAGGCATTGGAATGGGCTGGACAGGGAGGGGGTGGAGTCCCCAACCCTGGGTGTGTTTCAAAGTGGTTGGGATGTCGTGCTTGGGGTTATGGTTTAGGGTGAGCCTTGTAGAGTAGGGTTCTGGGTTGGACTTGGTGCTCCTGAGGGGTCTTTTCCAACCTGAATGTTTCTGTGATTCTGTGAGCTAGAACCTGCTCTTTCCATCAACCTTCACAGTGATCCTGGTGGCTTTGCTACACCTGGCAGCACGGTACCATCAGAGGAACTGGGATGCAGATACCACCATCACCAGGACTTGCTTCTTCCTTGTTTGAGAAGTCTCAGAGCAGCCAGTGCAAGCTGTGCTTCAGCTTCACATCCCATAAAAACATGAGGAAGCCACATGTGCAGCTTGTGAAATTTTTACTACAGAAAAATCTCAAAATCGTGAGGAAGTCTTTCAAAATATGGGATTTATGTGACCAGATGCAAACCTTTATGGTGCAGACACCTCCCTGTTCTCTTTACAGCCAATGGACAGAAGCAGGCAGACAGCAGTTCATTTCCTCCCAAAGCACAAGTCCTGTCAAATGAATCAACTCAAATTATAGACTCAGAGAATCACTGAGGCTGCAAAAGATCTTTTAAGATGTCCAACCATTAACTTATCACTACCAAATCTGCTGCAAAACCACTTCTAAGTGGAACATGCAACCTGTTGGACATGAGGAACAATTTCTTCCCCCAAAATGTTGTCAAGGCCTGGACCAGGGTGCTCAGGGCAGTGCTGGAGTGCACCCATGCCTGATTTAAAAGCCAAGATGTGGTGCTGAAGGACATGGTTTAGTGATGACCTGGCAGTGCTGGGTTAATGGTTGGACTTGATGATCTTAAAGGTATCTTTTTCAAATCAAAATGATTCTGTGCTGCTCTCACCAAAACTACCTTTGAGAAGAATTTATGGGTTAGCTACTCATGCTTCAGCTGCTGGAGGAGGTGGCTTGGTAGGAGAAAAAGGACATCTGCCAGGAAGAGACTATTGTTGGTTATTTTAACTACCAGCAGCCTTCATAGCTACCTATCAAAGGTAACTAGCAGTAGAAAGAGGGAACCTGCAGAAAAGCAGAGTTGATCTGAGAGAGAACAGAAGAGATTCAGGACTAATTGGAGGACTTTGCCTCAACTCTCAAGGAACTTTCCTAGCTAGGAAGTACTTGGGGGTGCTGATGGGTGAGAAGCTGGATGTGGGCCAGCAATGGGCACCTGCAGCCTAGAAGGCCAATGGCAGCCTGGGCTGCATCCAAAGAAGTGTGACCAGCAGGTCAAGAGGGGATTCTATCCCTCTGCTGTGCTCTGGTGAAACCTCACCTGCAGTATTGTGTCCAGCTCTGGTGCCCTCAAAACAGGAAGGACCTGGACCTGCTGGAGATCCAGAGGGCCACAAAGATGATCAGAAGGCTGCAGCACCACTGCTGTGAAGACAGGCTGAAAGAATTGGGATGGTTCAGCCTGCAGAAGAGGTGGTTCCAGGGAGACCTTAGAGCTACATTTCAGTATCTGAAGAGGACTTACAGGAAGGCTTGGGAGGTACTGTTTGGAAGGGCTTGTGGAAGGACAAGAGGCAATGGTTTGAAACTAGAGCAGGGCAGATTTAGGTTGGATGTCAGGGGGAAGTTCTTCACAATGAGAGTGGTAAGATACTGGAACAGGTTGCCCAGGGCTCTGGTTGAGGCCCTGTCCCTGGAAACATTCAAGAACAGACTTGATCTAGGCAGCCTGATCTAGTTGGAAGTGTCCCTGCTGAATGCAGTGGGGTTGGAGAAGTTGACCTTTGAGGGTCCCTTCCAACCCAAAGCAATTTGTGAAGGAAACAGGCAAAAAAAGCACATGGAAGTTACAACTTGTGACCATGCCTAATTTGCTGGAACTAGACACTGCACTATCTCCTCCTTCACAGGCTGTGTAGAATCCACTCAAATTGCAGCAACAGGAGGCCTGCAAGAAACTGTTGCTCTTAGGACACAGCAAAAAGAAAGCTAATGAGTAGCTACACCTAGAAACTGTAAGAGACAGTGCCTGGACTTGCACCTTCCCCAGACTGAGCAAAGCACTCAGCTCCTGTAACCAGGTGTTAAAACAGCCTTGGGAAGCACCCAGAAAGGGCAGCTACATCAAAGCTGACATTTTCATTCCTTCTCAACTTGATCATTTCAGAAGGACCACAGCTGACAGGATCAGACACAAGTCCAGTTGGTCAAGTTCATAACCAGCTGGAGCAATAGTATTTCAACCCCCCTGAAGCATGATTCACTCTACAAATAATCATGGGATCATAGAATTCAGTTGGAAATGACCTTTAAGATCATGGAGTCTCTAACTCTACCCAGTCTGGTGCCCCTCAGACACCACATCTCTGCATCTTTTAAACAACTCCAGGGATGGGGATTCAACCACCTCCCTAGGCAGCCTGTTCCAGTGTTTGAGAACCCCTTTCAGCGAAGAAGTTTATTTTACTATCCAACTTAAACCTCCCCTGGTGCAACTTGAGGCTGTTTGCTCTCATTGTGTCATTGCTACTAGGAAGAACCGACTGACTAGGACTAATGTCCACACTGCTGCCTCCTCCTTTCAGGGAGCTGTGGAGATCAATAAGGTTGCCCCTTGTGGTAGGCTTAAACAGGCCAAAATAGGCTTATCCATTCCTGCTTGCCCAGACAAGTTTTTCTGCTCTCCCTCCTTCTGTTATGGGGAGAAGCAACCACAGAAAAGAGGACAAAGAACCTGGAGCCACTGTGGCTAAGGACTTTGGCTTGCCCAAACTCATTTCCATCCTGTGGCAAACAAGGTACACACACACTTGGCTTGTGCCTGCCTTGTGCAAGGCCTGTGTTTTTCCCAAATTTGGGAAAAGCAATCCTATGGTTTCACCTAGTATGGTCAGGCTTGGCTAACTGCCATTCTAATTGGTTATTCTGTGTCCAAAGGCCCATTAGTCTCAGGTTGTATTGATAAAAAGAGATGAGCAGGTAACACAATGTGCTCTGCCCTTGTATTTGTGGCTTNTACTCTGCTCTCCTGAGACCCCACCTGCAGTCCTGTGTGCAGTTCTGGAGCCCACAGCACAGGAAGGACATGGAACTGTTGGAGCGGGTCCAGAGGAGGCCACAAAGAAGCTCAGAGGGCTGCAGCAGCTCTGCTCTGAGGACAGGCTGAGAGAGTTGGGGCTCTGCAGCCTGGAGAAGAGAAGGCTTCCAGGAGACCTTAGAGTAGCCTTCCAGTATCTGAAGGGGGCCTACAGGAAGGCTGGGGATGGACTATTGACAAGGTCTTGCAATGACAGGAGGAGAAGGAATGGGTTTAAATTGGCAGAGAGGATTTTTAGACTAGATGTCAGGAGGAAGTTCTTTACAGTGAGGGTGGTGAGACACTGGCACAGGTTGCCCAGGGAGGTTGTGGCTGCTCCCTCCCTGGAGGTGTTCAAGGCCAGGTTGGACAAGGCCTTGAGTGACCTGTTCTAGTGGGAGGTGTCCCTGCCTATAGTAGGGGATTGGAACTGGATGATCCTTGAGGTCTCCTTCCAACCTTACCATTCTATGATTCTATGATTATTAAAATTAGTGATGGGGGAAGGGGAGCAAGACTCCTAAATACCAAAATTGATAAACAATATTAATTTTGGAAAATCACCCAATTAATTACCCCTCCATAACACCCTCAGCCTCTTCTCCAGACTAAACAACCCCAGTTCCCTCAGACACTCTTCACAAGATCTGTTCTTCATATTCCCTCCCCCCACTAGCTTCACTGACCTTCTTTGGACAAGCTCCAACACCTCAAAGTCCTTCTTGGAATGAAAGGGCCAAAACTGAACCCAGGACTCAACATCCAGCCTCACCAGTGCTGAGTATAGGAGGACAATCTCTTCCCTAGTCCTCATAGCCACACTCTTCCTGATCCAGGCCAACAAGGCAAATAGCATCCTGGCCACCTGGACACACAATTGGATCATATTCAGGCAGCTGTCAATCAGCACCTCCAGGTCGTTCTCTGCTGGGCAGCTTTCCAGCCACTCTTCCCCAAGCCTGGAGCATTCATGGGGTTCTTGTGAGTCAAGTTCAGGACCCAGCACTTGGCCTTGCAGAATTTTACACAATAGGCCTAAGCCCACCAACCTAGCCTGTCCAGGTTCCTCTGCAGAGCATTTATAAATTCCAGCAGACCAACACTCTCTCTCAGCTTGGACTCATCTACAGTCTTAGTGAGGGTGTCTTGATTCCCTTGTCCTAACCATTCAAAAAGATATTAAAGAGAACTGACCCCAGTACTGTGAGCCCTGGGGAACACCACTTGTGACCACAAGTCAAAGAAGTAGTGCAAAGGAAACACGAAAAAACCCATGTATGAACAAAGCACTCAGAACAGCCAGCACATATTTGCCTCTTTCTATTTAACAAGGACTTGATATTAGGCAGCATGAAAGCTCTCTTCTAACAGACTCTGCCAGAATGTAACCAGACCTTCTTAACGTGCCCCCTGGTTGTTTTCCACTCGAAGTACAAAAGGCAGACATTTAAAAAGCAGCCTTTGGTTCAAATATGCTTTACAGAATGGAGAAACAGCACGTTGGAAATTTAAGAGAGCCTTATAAAATAAAAACTTCTGAATAAGCAACCCGGAGTTAACTTTTCCTACGACTTGCTTCACTCTGGAGCAGGGAGCTGATGCTTCACGCAGCCAACAGTGACACCTACAGCCAACACCACTCAATGCATTCGACTTCCACAACTGATTAAAGCCCTAAAAGCCTTTTTACAAAGGCTTTTGAAAACACATTAAACAGTTCCTTCCTTCTCAAGGGTTGCCTTTGTAGCACATCTATTGCCTTTGTAAGGACAGGCTGAGAGAGTCGAGATTGTTCAGCCTGGAGAAGAGAAGGCTTCAGGGTGACCTTCTTGTAGACTTTCAGTACTTAAAGGGGCATATAAGAAAGAACACAGAGGGAACAGTTTTTACCATGGCCTGTTGTGACAGGAGAAGGGGTGATGGTTTGAAACTAGGAGAGGTTAAAGTAGACGTTTAAAGATCCCTTCCAAACAGAACCATTCTATGATTTTATGTATGGTATGAGCAAGTCATCTTAAGTTCACTTTTGGGTGGATAAGTAGATGCTAGTATGAAGATCTGCTTCAATTATAATTTCCAATACCTGGAGGGATCCCACAGGAAGACTCCAGAGGGACTTTTGCTAAGGGTGTCTAGCAACAGGAAAACATAGAATGGTTTGAAGCTGAGGCAGAGCAGGGTTAAACTGGAAAAGAGGAAGAAGTTCTTCAGCAGGAGGGTGCTGAGACTCTGGAATAGGCAGCCCAGGGCAGGGAGGCTGTGGATGTCTCCTCCCTGAAAGTGTTTAAGGCCATGTTGGATGAGGTCTTGAGCAGCCAAGTCTATTTGGGAGGCATCCCTGCCCATGGCAGGGGAATTGGAGTAGATGATTTCTGAGGTGCCTCCCAAACTAAGTCATTCTAGGATTCGGTGATAACACTTCAAGCCTGTGTGCTGTGAGGGAACACAATAAAGGTTTTTAACACATTTGGTGGCTTGGTTGCCAGCAATTTGTATTTTACAGGACATTTTACATGACAGAATCACAGAAACACTGAGATTGGAAAAGCACCTCAGGCTCACTAAGTCCAACTAAGAACCCTGCTCTACAACGTGCACTCTATCCCATATCCCAAGCACCATATCCAAATGAGTTTTAAATACACCTGGAATTGGTCCCTGGGCAGCCCATTCCAATGCCTTGTCCACTTTTTTCCATGAAAAAAAATTATCCTAATGTCCAGTCTAAACCTACCCAGTGGCAGCTTAAGGCCATTCCCTCTTGTTCTAGCACTAATTACCTGTGAGAAGAGACCAGCACCAACCTCTCCTCAACCTCCTTGCAGGTAGCTGTAGACAGCCAGGAGGTCTCAGTTCTGCAGTACATTCACAGAATGGTTTGGGTTGGAAGGGACACTTAAAAGTCATCTAGTCCAAAATCCCTGCAATGAGTAGGGGCATCTTCAATTACATCAGGTGGCTCAGGGCCCCACTCAACCTGGTTCCAAGGATGGGGCATCTGCCACTTCTCTGGGCAATCCAGGCCAATGTTTCACCACTCAGGAAAAAAAGTCTTTCTTTTATCTAGTCTAGAACTTCCCTCTTTTAGCTTAAAACCATCACCCTTTCTCCTGTTGCAACAAGACCTGCTAAAAAACCTGTCCCCATTCTTCTTCAAGGCCCCATTTAAGTACTGAAAGGTCTCCCTAGAGCCTTCTCTTCTCCACGCTGAACAACCCCAACTCAGCCTGGCCTTACCCCAGAGGGGTTCCAGCCCTCACATCATTGTTGTGGCCTCCTCTGGCCCAACTCCAACAGGTCCCTGTCTGTGCTGAGGACTCCAGAGCTAGAAACAGCACTGCAGGTGGGGTCTCAGTAGAGCAGAGAGCAAGAATGTGTTGGATGAATTGTTTCTGCCTGGGCAGTACATCTCTTCTGGATTGTAAGGGAGAATTGTGCAAAAGCTAAATGCAATCCTGTGATTCAACACTAAAAAAAAAAAAAAAAAAAAAAACACACAAAACACCAAAACAAGCCCCCACACTCACACTTGGTGTGGAACTGTTTTGTTCCAACTCCAGCATCATTCTACCACAGGAGGTTTTGGAAAGTTGATTTTTATCCTAATCGCCCTAATTTATTGAAACACAGTTTAAGTTTCTGTTAAAGAGGACACAGTTGGGGTTTTCCACAGCAGTTCTCCAACAAAAAACTGTTCCATTTTTTCAATATTTGAAGGAGAAGACCATGGGCCAGCTTCACAGCCAGCTCTTACAAGGATCACTCAAAAGTCCATGTGGCAGACCATGGGGAAACATCAAACCATCACAATCCATCTTCTTGCTACCAGCAGTAGACAGGCACTACCTCTCTCCTTTTGCATATTCCAGTCCAGAAGGTGTCTTTGCCTTTGAACTTCTCCTTCCACTCACACTAAAAATAAAGTTCCAAAAGCCGAATAAAACAGCCTCAACAATCTTACCTAAGCAAAGAGAAGACATCGTACGAGTTACGGACACAGTTCTGATCCACCTGGAGAAGACTGTTCTTCAGGGTACCTGAGTGATCCTGAAGGCAAAGAAACACACAAAGTTAATTTAAGAATAAAAACCTTGTTGGTGCACACAATCATGGAATCACAG
>WBNM01011223.1:11904-45116 GCA_013399055.1 Ramphastos sulfuratus | reverse complement strand
TGATCATCTTTGTGGCCATCTGATTTAACTGGAGGACAGCAGCACCTTGTAAATGTTACCACAGAGTATGTACTGCTTTCTGGGCAGGGAGAGCAATGCTGCTGCCAGGGACCTCTCGGGATGGGGGCTGGATGTAGGCTGCTGTATCTACAGTAAATGCTTTCCTGAAAGGATCTGAGAGCTGAAAAAACCCAAATCAAACCAACTGTAAGCTATCAAGAATTTCTGCTTCATACAGGAGACCCAAATTTTCTGACTGCAGCCTGAATCACTGCAAAGAGCCTGCATGGAGTCCTTGTAGCAAGGAAGAGGGATTCTGTATTTTGCTCTCTGCAGCAGCTCACACAGTTCTTATGAGAGAGGGAGAACAGAGAAAGGGAGAGGGAAGAAAAGGAGTGGAAAAAAAAGAACCCACCCTGTTTTATTCAGCTTCCTGGTTCTGTTGGCTCAGTGCTAAGTGGTGTAAGTAACTGGGGCAAAGCTGTGAACTGCATTTACAGGCAGAGAGGAGCTCAAATCTACAGGCAGCACTTCTCAGAGAAGGACCAAATTAGAACCACAGCTTGAAATATTATTTCCAGATGAGCTTGTGGAGTAGCAGAATAGGTCTGCCCTGCCCCTGTGGAACAGCAGCACATGGCAGGCACCTTAATCTAACACAGGAACATAGCACAACTGTCAGTGTGCTCACCCCAGCTGCTTAGAGCAGCTCACACCAGTGCCAGTGTGCTCACCCCCGCTGCTTAGAGCAGCGCACACCAGTGCCACTGTGCTCCCCCCAGCTGCTGAGAGCAGTTCACGCCAGTGCCAGTGTGCTCACCCCCGCTGCTTAGAGCAGCGCACACCAGTGCCACTGTGCTCCCCCCAGCTGCTGAGAGCAGTTCACGCCAGTGCCAGTGTGCTCACCCCCGCTGCTTAGAGCAGCGCACACCAGTGCCACTGTGCTCCCCCCAGCTGCTGAGAGCAGTTCACGCCAGTGCCAGTGTGCTCACCCCCGCTGCTTAGAGCAGCGCACACCAGTGCCACTGTGCTCCCCCCAGCTGCTGAGAGCAGTTCACGCCAGTGCCAGTGTGCTCACCCCCGCTGCTTAGAGCAGCGCACACCAGTGCCACTGTGCTCCCCCCAGCTGCTGAGAGCAGTTCACGCCAGTGCCAGTGTGCTCACCCCCGCTGCTTAGAGCAGCGCACACCAGTGCCACTGTGCTCCCCCCAGCTGCTGAGAGCAGTTCACGCCAGTGCCAGTGTGCTCACCCCCGCTGCTTAGAGCAGCGCACACCAGTGCCACTGTGCTCCCCCCAGCTGCTGAGAGCAGTTCACGCCAGTGCCAGTGTGCTCACCCCCGCTGCTTAGAGCAGCGCACACCAGTGCCACTGTGCTCCCCCCAGCTGCTGAGAGCAGTTCACGCCAGTGCCAGTGTGCTCACCCCCGCTGCTTAGAGCAGCGCACACCAGTGCCACTGTGCTCCCCCCAGCTGCTGAGAGCAGTTCACGCCAGTGCCAGTGTGCTCACCCCCGCTGCTTAGAGCAGCGCACACCAGTGCCACTGTGCTCCCCCCAGCTGCTGAGAGCAGTTCACGCCAGTGCCAGTGTGCTCACCCCCGCTGCTTAGAGCAGCGCACACCAGTGCCACTGTGCTCCCCCCAGCTGCTGAGAGCAGTTCACGCCAGTGCCAGTGTGCTCACCCCCGCTGCTTAGAGCAGCGCACACCAGTGCCACTGTGCTCCCCCCAGCTGCTGAGAGCAGTTCACGCCAGTGCCAGTGTGCTCACCCCCGCTGCTTAGAGCAGCGCACACCAGTGCCACTGTGCTCTCCCCAGCTGGAGCAGCTCACAGTGCTGCCCACTCTCAGAGCAGCCTCACTCATCCCTTCACCCAGGGCCAGAAGCAAGCAATCTCTTTGCTCCTGCCTCTTGTCAAAGCCTGGATTTGTCCCAGGTGCCCTGTGCCACACTTCCAAGCTGCTGATTGCAGTGGGGAAATGCCCTTAATGAAGCAGGATTGACAGGAAGAACAGAAATGCCACTTCCCCTTTGGAGAAATTAGGAGTGGGGAGCAGAGCTTTGCATTTCAGCAGGACTGATCATTACTGACACTTCTGAGCTAACGAAGAAGGAGGCAGAATTCAGCCTGTAGTAACTCAGAGAGCTTGGACCTGACAAGTGAGAGCCTCTAGGACCATGCAGACAAACGTACAGCACAGCTGGGAGCTGAAGGAGGAGGTTGCAAGAGCAGGATCTCAACACACTGCCCAGAGGAAAAGGACCCCGAGGTGCTGCTTGCCAGCTGGCTGTGTGCCCAGGATGCCAGGAAGGCCAAGGGCATCCCAGCTTGGATCAGGAACAGTGTGGGCAGCAGGAGTAGGGAACTGATCCTGCTCCTCTGCTCAGCACTGCTGGGGCCACACCTTCAACACTGCCTTCAGTTTTGGGCACCTCACTGCCAGAAGGACACTGAGGGGATGGAGCAGGTCCAGAGAAGGGTATCAAAGCTGGGGAAGGGTCTGGAGAAGAGGGCTGGGGAGGAGCTGAGGGAGCTGGGGGTGCTCAGTGTGGAGCAGAGGAGGCTGAGGGCAGAGCTCATCGCTCTCCACAGCTCCCTGAAAGAAGGCTGCAGGGAGCTGGGGTTGGGCTCTTCTCCATAGTCTCAGGTGATAGAATGAGAGGAAATGGCCTGAAATTATGCCAGGGGAGGGTTAGGTTGGAAATAAGGAAAAAAATCTTCATGGAAAATGGTCAGAGATTGNATGGCTGGGAAGTGAATTCCAGTCCCATGACAAATGGTGACATGTCAGAAGGTGCATCCTCTAAAGAAGACAAAGAGAAGTCATTTTGTTCTGTCTCTTTCTTACACAAACTATGCAACAGGATAAAAAAGAAAGGATCACAAAACTCTCCCTTGTAGGCAGTTATGGAGCAATCCCAAATAACTCACTGCAGAGCATGGCAAAAGGAGAAAATCTCTTTGCCTTTCTTTGAATGGGATCACAAATAGAAGAATAAAAATAATAAATCAAGATATAGATGAGTTTGGCTGTGAGGAACAAGTTCTGCAGCAGGAGGCTGCTGGAACACTGCCACAGGTTGCCCAGGGAGGTGGCTGAGTTCCCATCCCTGGAGATATCCAAGGTGAAGCTGCACAGGGTTGTGAGCAACCTGCTCTAGTGGAGGATGTTTCTGCTGAGTGCAGGGCTTGGGCTGGGTGAGCTTTGGAGGTCCCTTCCAACCTAGATCATTCTTAGATTCTATGATTCCATGACTCTATGATTCCATCATTCCATGATTCTATGATTCTGTAATTCCATGATTCCATGATTCTCTGATTCCATGAGTCTATGATTCTATGATTCTATTATTCCATGATTATGATTCTATGGTTCCATGGTTCCATGATTCTGTCATGTCTAATCCTGTAAACTATTGTCCATTCTCCTGCAATTTATTTAAAACTGCATTTTCCACCTCTAAATCATGCAGAAAACAAAATTCACTGATTTTAACTATCACTTTTTTTTCCCCCCAGACACACTGAGGGTTTAAGAGGACTTTGGTTCAAGAGAAATGAAGTGCTAGAAAGTGCTCCAAAAGTGTGACATTGTTTTCAGGGGGAGCTGGTGGTGGTGGGTGCTGAAGAGACGAGGCAAGCACTGCTCAATGAGTACCCCTGAAGCATCAATTCCTGCTCCCTGCTCAAAGCAAAGCTGTTTGCCTTCCTGGCTCGTTTCTCTGTCAGGAATAGAGCTGAGCTGCTCGGACAAGCACTCCTCCAAGCAGAGGTGATGCTAACCGTGGAGCAGTGCCTGGGTGTTTGTGCAGGTCCTACCAAAAAGGCTTCTCCAATCCCTTCGGTTCCACCTAGAGGCAAAAGCAGACAACAGCAGCAGCGGGACCCAAAGTGTACACCAAGAGTCTGAGGGAGATGTCACAGGAGCACAGAATGGTTTGGGTTGGAAAAGACCTTTAAGGTCATCCAGTCCAACCAGTCTCTGACTCTGCCAAGGCTGAGGCTAAGCCATGGCACTCAGCACCACATCTCTGCCTCTTTGAAACAGCTCCAGGGCTGGGGATTCAACCACCTCCCTGGGCAGCCTGTGCCAGGCTTGGAGAAGCCTTTCAGTCAAGAAGCTTCTTCTAATATCCAACCTAAACCTCCCCTGGGTCAACTTGAGGCCATTTCCTCTCATCCTATCATTTCTCACTAGGGAGCAGAGACCAACTTCCACCTCTCTGCAACCTCCTTTCAGGTGTGCTGCTGCTCAGGGAAAAGCAAAATGCAAATGCAAAGTGTGGAAGTACCAAAGTTTGACTTTAATAGGTCTGTGTGCTGCTGACTGATTCTCAGCCCCAGCTGAAGCCTTCTCTGTGTTACAGACATTTGTAAGTCTGTTCCTTGGAGCATGTCCTCTTCTCCCAGGCTGGATGAGGCCTTGAGCAAGCTGGGCTGGTGGCAGCTGTCCCTGTCCATGGCAGGGGAGTTGGAACTGGATGATCTTTAAGGTCCCTTCCAACCCAAACCATTGCATGAGTCTGTAAATCTATGACCACCAAACTGATGCAAGTAGCTCTTTTGCAACCCATGTGTTTATTGCTTACCAAACCCAACCTTTGGAATGCTGCTGGGTTAATGAAAATAAACATTTCTGTCAGCTCTGATATGTTTAAATAATGAGCTCCTGCCCCTCATGCAGCAGTTTGAAGTCATATTTACCTCCCTTGGAACTTTAAAATAGCCTCCTGGAAGGTCAGGCCTGACATTTGGTATCTAAGAAGGATCTCTAATTCTCTTTCATTAGAAGCTGCTCTCCCATTTTTTCCCCAAATCAATTTTGACTCAAATAGATTACCACTTACTGCTCTGTCCTCCTCCACATCATTAATGTGCAGTAGCACATCTATGTGCCCTACTTGTGTCACTCATGCTAAGGAATGAGGAATCCAGATGGAAAGGGCTGCAAAAAACTAAAGGGTTACTTAGATGTTCTGTGCCCTGATGATCCATTCTGAGAGAGAGGGCTGAAAGACCTTGCAGTGTGGCCTCTGGCAACTCCAGAGACTGAGAGAGACCTGAGAACAGTGTGGATATCCACCAGGAAAATGGTGAGGGGAGAAGGGTACTGCGACCTGGGCAGCAGCAGCACATGGACAAGTCACAGTCCAGCAGGGTGTGAGACAGAGCTTGAACAACAAAGCCTCTTGCTGGCATGGCCAAAGCCTTGCACAGTGCCCAGGAGGCCCTGCCCAGTCATGCCTGGCACAGAGGAAGGAAACAACAAATGGAGGAGGGGATGGAGGGAACCCTCAGCAGCTTGCTGCTGACACCAAAGTGGGAGGAAGGCTCTGTGGAGAGGGCAAAAGGGGCCTTGTTGAATGTCCTGAGGTTGGCCTGGGCACAGCTCTGCAGCCTGTCCAGCTCCCTCTGGATGGATCCCTGCCCTCTAGCAAGTGACTGTGCCACACAGCTTGGTGCCATCTGCACACTTGCTGAGGCTGCACTGATTCCTCTGTCCATGGCACTGACAAAGATGTCAAACAGCACTGGTGCCAGCACTGACCCCTGAGGGACACCACTTGGCACTGGTTTCCAGGTGGACATTGTGCATTGATCACCACTCTCTGTGCGCCACCATCCAGCCAGTTCCTTACCCAGCAGTGCTCCACACATCCAGTCCATGTTTTTCCAGTTTGGTGCCCAGGATGCCATGTGGCACAGAGCCAAATGCCTTACTCAGGTCCAGGTAGATGACATCAGTTGCCTTTCCCTTGTTTTGAGTAGCTCAGATGAAAGGATAGTAGCTCCCAGCTCTTGTTTCACACAGCTTTACCTCCTGCTATGGAACATTTCTGCATCTCAACTCTACTGATCTGAGAGTTCAGCAATAGGGGAGTGTGGCTGATTAGGGAGATAGAATATTGGGAGGCAAACAGTGCTGTGGTTACAAAGCTGTCTGGTTTAATCTCCTTCTCCCACATTCCTGCATGCTGAATCTTGCCTGACTCAGAAATACACTCCTGAGTACCTTATATAGTCCATCATTTATAGAAAGAGTTATATTTGCCTGGCTTTATCCTGCTCAGCTGGGAACTCTGCACTTTCTGGTTTCATCTTATATATCTGCTTAAGACCTTGGAAGTGACACTCCTGCAGCTGGATCTCTTCCTTACCAGAAAAAGACAAGCATAAAATAAAAATAAATTAAAAGGAAAAAAAAAAAAAAGGAAGAAGAAGAAGAATTCATCTGCTGGGGAGGAACAGAAGGAAGATGTAACCCAAAGAAAAAAAAAGGTTACAGAAGAAAAGATGGGAAAATGAGAAATTGGAGCTTTTCTCAGAGAAAGAAAATTACATGGAGTTACCCCTCAGGAGCCAGCACTGGTCACTGGCAGCACAGAGGCAGCTGTGTGCTGGCTGCAGGCAGAGCAGGGAGAGCAGCAGCACAGGGAGGGGATCCTGTCCCTCTGCTCTGCTCTGCTCAGACCTCACCTGCAGCACTGCCTCCAGCTCTGGGCTCTCCCCAGAAAGAGAGGGACATGGAACTGCTGGAGAGGGTCCAGAGGATGGCAGGAAGATGATGAGAGGGCTGCAGAACCTCCCCTATGGGGACAGGCTTAAGAGAGACATGAAGCTGCTGGAGAGGGTACAAAAGATGCCACAGAGACACTATGGGGACAGGCTGAGAGTTGGGGCTGTGCAACCTGGAGAGAAGGCTCTGGGGAGACCTCATAGTGGCCTGGGAGTATCTGATGAGGACCTACAGAGAATCTGCAAAGGGACTTTTTACAAGGGCTAGCAGTGACAGGACAAGGGTGAATGGACTGAAGCTGGAAGAGGGCAGATAGAGACTGGAGATGAGGAGGAAATTCTCTACAGTGAGGGTGGTGAGACACTGGCACAGCTTGCCCAGGGAGGCTGTGGATGCTCCCTCCCTGGAGATGTTCAAGGCCAGGTTGGATGAGGCCCTGAGCAACCTGGGCTGGTGGGAGGTGCTCTGCCCTTAGCTGGGAGTTGGCACTGGATGGTCGTTAAGGTCCCTTCCAACCCAACCCAACCCAATTCCATGAACCAGTGGATCCCAGGCTGCACTCACTTCTTTACAGGATCCCCTCTATGAAGTAAGAGCAAACAGAAATGCTCAGCATTGGCACAATCTGCTGGGAAATACAGTGCCAGGAATGCCATGGAGGGGGTCAGAGGGCTGGAGCCCCTCTGCTGTGCAGACAGGCTGAGGGAGCTGGGCTTGCTCAGCCTGCAGAAGAGAAGGCTGCAGGGAGATGCTCTAGCAGCCTGCTGGGATTTGAAAGGAGCTGCCTGAGGTCTGGAGAGGGACATTTTCCAAAGGCATGGAGTGACAGGACATGGAGCAATGGCTTCAAACTGGAAGAAGCTGGATGTGGATGAGACATTGGGGGAAAAAAAATAATTTCCCATGAGGGTGGTGAGGCACTGGAACAGATTGTTCAGAGAAGCTGTAGAGGTTCCAAGGCTGGGAGAGTTCAAAGCCAGGTTGGCTGCAGTCTTGAGCAACCTGGGCTAGGAGGTCCCTGCCCTTGGAACTAAGATGACCTTTGGGGTCCCTGCCAACCCAAACCATTCTTTGATATGATTCTATAAACCAAGTATAATGGATGGAGGTAGCCTACAGTGATATTCCTCATGATACACTTAGAGGGGCTGGCTTGGAAGGGACCTCCAGAGCTCATCCAGTCCAACCCCCTGCACTCAGCAGGGACATCCTCCACTAGAGCAGGCTGCCCACAGCCCTGTCCAGCCTCACCTTGAATATCTCCAGGGATGGGCTCCAAACACCTCCCTGGGCAACCTATGGCAGTGTTCCAGCACCCTCGTGGTGCAGAATTTGGCCAGCTGTGTTTTCTGCTGCAAGCTCTGAGTTCCAGTCAAGCTGTGAAATTCAGTTAGAGACATTGCTGGGAGGTGAGAGGAGAAAATGAAGATCTAGAGGGGGGAGATCTGCCTGCTTGAGATCAGAGAGGTAACATCACTTTCTAGAAATTATATTAGAAGATTTAAGAACTGCAACACAAAATGAAATATCAGGGGGGAAATAATAAAATATTGCTCAGAGGAACTTCTGCTGACCAGGAAAAGCAAATGTCTATTTTCTACCAGCAGTGGACTGAAACAGATGACTTTTTCCAGAACTGCTGAGTCAACAACTTTTTCTATGTTTTCTTGCCTGAAAGCCTCTCTCTATAAAATCTAAGCTGTCCAATCCTACCTAAGGGTCACTGAAATGTTCAAGTTAACTGTTTTTAGACAAAACAAATTCTCACTACAATCACTGTTGATATGTTAGGGAGATATTTGTTCCAGGCCTACAAATCATGTCCCTCAGCACCACAGCTCTGCCTCTCCCAAACAGCTCCAGGGATGGGCTTCAACCACCTCCCTGGACAACCTGTGCCAGGCTTGGAGAACCTTTAATCTTCCATGCCATGAGCAGGTACAGATAACAAAATACCCCCAAACCCAGCATTTTTATATCACAGAATCATAGAACCATTCATGGAATCATAGGACCACAGAATCATAGAATCATAAGATCACAGAATCAGAATCACAGAATCATAGAATCATAGGACCATAGAATCATAAAATCATAGAATCATAGAATCAGTCAGGGTTGGAAGGGACCACAAGGACCATCCAGTCCCAACCCCCCTGCCATGCCCAGGGACACCTCACACTAGCTCAGGCTGGCCACAGCCTCAGCCAGCCTGGCCTTAAACACCTCCAGGGATGAGGCTTCCACCACCTCCCTGGGCAACCCCTGCCAGGCTCTCCCCACCCTCATGCTCAACAACTTCTTCCTAACATCCAGGCTGAATCTACTGAAATTTCAATCTGACAAAGACTGTTCCTTCTCCAGGGTCTAGCAGGGACTTGCCTCAGTCCCTAAAATAATTTGTTCTCAGACCCTAAAATAATTTGGTGCAGTTTGCAGAATCAGATCAGAGATTGGTGCCTGTGCTGAGGCAGTTTCTACCACAGCTTGGCTGCTGCCAGTATCCAAAGCAGGTAGTGTAGATACTCTGCCTCTACACTGCACAGCCAAGGTGTAGGAACAGTTGGTGAATGTTATTTCCCCTTCACATCCTGATGTCTTTGGAGATAGCTGCAGTGATACTTGAAATATTGTGATCACCAGAGCACTGGAGAGGAAAACTACTAGAAATAGCAGGCTGTGGGATGCTTCTTGGTAGGTGTTATTTTGCAGTTCATCACAAGTACAACACCAAAATGTTGCCATTAGTCACACAGACTTGTTGCTGTTTTTATGCACACGAGGAAGACGTGGAAAGGAGGAGAAAATCATCTTCCAAAGGAAACAGCATCTTGATATTAGCATTTTCCTCTCTCAAAGGAAGGGTTTGCCTCCCTTCTTTCAAAATCACATGGAGCAGGAAACAATGCAACAGACAGAAGCAAAGACACAAAGAAAATCTGCATCCCTCTGCTCACACATGGGAGGATCTGGGAGGTTTCAGGAGCAGTGAATTGTTTCTGTGGGGGAAGGCCTCTAAGATCATCAAATCCAAGCATCAACCCAACCCCACCCTGGCCATGAAACCATGGCCCCAAGTGCCATGGCCACACACCTCCAGGGATGGGGACTCCACCACCCTCCTGGGCAGCCTCTGCCAGTCCCTGACCACTCTTACAACTAGAGGAGGAATCAGACAAAAAGTTCCACCTCAGTACAGGTGGAATCATCTCCTGGTGCTCAGACCTGCTGCACCTTTAGCAGTGCTGGCAGTCCACTCCACTGGGAAGATGATGGGAAGAGAGGACACTGCCTGACTTGCAGGGTCCTGAGTGAGGTTTTCCAGCCAGAATGTGCTGAGGTATTTTTGTTTGGGTTTGGTCACAAACCCATCACTGAAAGTCACTGCAACAGGTCACTGCCCAACAGCATCCTGATGCAGTTCAGAGAGGCAGAGAACTGCTGCTGCCCTTCCTGCAGCACAGCCTTTCAGTGCATTCACTTCCCCACTGCATCTGCTGATGCTCTCAGCTCTTGTTTTATGGCTTCTGGAAGGCTCTCTGGAGCCTTACAGAGGAGGGAAGAACACAGGTAAAACAGAAAGTGAAGACTTGGAATGTCAGTAAGACTAATAAAAAAGATTTTTGTCCCTGCAAAAAATAGAATCATAGGATCAGTTTGGTTGGAAGAGAGCTTAGGATCACTGAGTCAAAGCATTCTCTAACTCTGCCAGGGCTGGGGCTAAACCGTGGCCCTCAGCACCACAGCTCTGCCTCTCTGAAACACCTCCAGGGGTGGGCACTCAACCACCTCCCTGGGCAGCTGTGCCAGGCTTGGAGAACCCTTTCAGTCAAGAAGTTTCTTCTAAAATCCAACCTAAGCCTCTCCTGGTGCAACTGGAGGCCATTTCCTATTATCCTATCACTTGTTACAAGAGGAGAAGAGATCAACCCCCAGCAGATCTCAGCTGTAACAATAATCAAAACTAAATCATTTCTTCTTGTTTAGCTTCCCAAGCTTTTGCTCAGCATCACTGTGCTTTTAAAGGCAAGAGTGCTCCTGTGGTTAAATAAATCCAGCTACTCTTTAAATGCCAGCTGCAATTGCCTCGTGACCTTCTGCAACACCTACTGAAGCTTGCTTTCAGCAGATAAATAAGGAGGAGATTTCAGCAAGGCATGAGCTTCAGTTTAGGGAGACAAACAGTGTCAATGATCACAGAGTCAGAGAATGCCTCAGCTTGGGAGGCNGGCACTGCTGGCTCCTGGGGAGCTGCTCAGCACCCAACACCCCCAAGGCTCTTTCTTCAGGACTACTCCCAAGCCACTCTGCACCCAGTTTATATTTGTGCCTGGGGTTGGCCCAGCTTAGGACCCTGCACTTAAACTTGCTGAACCTGATGCAGCTTGCATGCACAATTAGGCAGGCACTGCTCATTCCAGGTGCAGATACCAAACCAAGCTCACATAGATCAAAGGTACAAACCCTGTTTGTACTGAGAAACCAAGTTCCATGCATCACATGTAGCATTTTCTTATAGTATGGCTTGGGTTTCTATTTTGGCACTAAACCTTAGCAACAATTGCTAACCCTCACTTCTGAGAGGTGATAAAACCACAATCCTAAGTGTCAGTGACATCATGACTTGAAAACTCCTGCCACTTTCACCCAGATGGAGAGTTCAAAACACAAGCTACACTCACTTGGATATTAGAAAACTACCCTGGCAAGGGGGTTGGACTTGATGATTTCTTTGGGTCCCTTCCAACCCCTGACATTCTGTGAGGCTGTGAACTATTTCATGCATAAATAACCCCAAAAGATGGAGAATTAAAAGTATACAGCCTGAAACAGCCTGGAGTAGTTGGAGGTGTCCAACTACAGGGGAGTTGAATGAGATGACCTTTGAGGGTCCTTTTTGATCTGTGCACCTGTGTGAACCTGTGAAATAAAATCCCTTCAGATGGGCTTGAGGTGGGAATGGGCTGAAGGAGGGGGGGACTTAAACTGGAGGTTAGGAAGAAACTCTTTCCACTGAGGGTGGGGAGGGACTGGAACAGGTTGCCGAGGGAGGATGTGGAAGCCTCCTCCCTGGAGGTGTTCAAGGCCAGGCTGGATGAGGTCTTGAGCAATCTGGGCTGGTGCAGGCTGTCCCTTGTTGGGACTGGATGATATTTTAGGTCTCTTCCAACCCAAACCACTCTATGAATCCTTGGTTATTTCTGAAATGACTGTGTGCACAAGAGCAAAATGGGTAAGTGTTGAGTTATTTGGTAACCAAAACACAGACCTGATGGTGTGAGCCCAGAGGAGGCAATGAAGATGCTCAGAGGGAGGCAGCACCTCTGCTAGGAGGATAGGCTGAGATCTGAGGTTGCTCAGCCTGGGGAAGAGAAGGCTCTGGAGAAACCTTAGAGAAGGTTTGCAGTGTTTGAAAGGGCATCCAGGGGAGCTGGAGATGGACTTCTCTATGGGCATGTAGTGCTAGGACGAAAAGATTTAAATTGCAAGAGGGCAGATGGATGAAGTTCCTCACTGTGAGGGTGGTGAGGCACTGGAGAAGGTTGCCCAGGGAGCCTGATGATGACCCATCCCTGGAGCCCCTGGGACAAGAGGGCTATGGAGGTGTTGGAAGGTGTCCAGAGAAGGGCCACGAGGATGAGCAGAGGGCTGGAGCTGCTCTGCTGGGAGCAGAGACTGAGGCAGTTGGGGCTGTGCAGGCTGCAGAGGAGAAGGCTCCCAGGTGACCTTCTTGTGGCCTTGCAGCATCTGAAGGGGGCTACAAGAAAGCTGGGGAGGGACTTTTTAGACTGTCAGGGAGTGATAGGACTGGGGGGAATGGAACCAAGCTGGAAATGGAGAGATTCAGAATGGATGTTAGGAAGAAATTGTTCAGCATGAGGGTGGTGAGAGCCTGGCAGGGGTTGCCCAGGGAGGTGGTGGAAGCCTCATGCCTGGAGGTGTTTAAGGCCAGGCTGGATGAGGCTGTGGGCAGCCTGAGCTAGTGTGAGGTGTCCCTGGGCATGGCAGGGGGGCTGGGATTGGCTGATCCTTGTGGTCCCTTCCAACCCTGACTGATTCTCTGATTCTATGACTATGATTCTATGATTTTACAATTCTATGATTTTATGATTCTATGACTGATTCTATGATTCTATGGTTCTATGATTTTATTATTCTCTGATTCTCTGACTGATTCTATGATTCTATGACTCTATGATTCTATGACTCTATGATTTTATGATTCTATGAC
Organism: Ramphastos sulfuratus; assembly: GCA_013399055.1. Lineage (NCBI taxonomy): Eukaryota > Metazoa > Chordata > Aves > Piciformes > Ramphastidae > Ramphastos > Ramphastos sulfuratus. The sequence goes on along the minus strand of WBNM01011223.1, from coordinate 32,370 downwards.
TCTATGATTTTATGATTGATTCTATGATGCTCCATGCCCAGAAGTGTCCCAAGCCAGGCTGGATGTGGCTTTGAGTAAGCTGGTGTGCTGGAGGGTGGCAGAGGGGTTGGAAGTTGATGATCTTTAAGGTCCCTGCCAACCCAAGGCATGCTGTGATTTAGTGTTGGTTTTTCTTCTGGAAACAAACAGGATCCTGCTGTTACTCATTGCTTTGCTTTTACGACAGGAGTAAGCTCTTGGGAGTTTCCACACGTTTCACTGATTACATTATTGCAAAGGGCAAAATCCCCCTGGGTCTGAAATGTCATTATTTTTACACATCCTTCTGGAGAGACTGCATAAAGGGTAATAAAAAAATGTGATTTAACGAGGATCAGGATTTATGTCCTGTGCAGCACACTGGAGAAGAGGCTAAAATATGAGGTTTGAGGGAGAAGTCAGAGTAAGCAAAAACCCCAAGTTGAGAGCATGGGGAAGTGCTCAGCAGACACCACAGAAACCCAGTTTTGAAATATTTATAAGGTGCAGCTGATGAAAGTCTTGTTGTAAGGCTTCTGATAATGTCTTACTGTTAATTGGTTTTCCTGCTGTGTAATCCTGTCTGCTGACACAGGAAATTCCTGAAGTCTCAATGGGTTCTGCTTTGGATGTGTGAGTGCTGCCTGCCTTGTCAGATTCACTACAGGGGAAGATAAAAGGGACAGATCTGTGAGTAGGGGAAAGGGGACCAGGAGCCAACAATGCACACTGACAGCCCAGCAGGCCAAAGGCAGCCTGGGCTGCAGCAACAGAAGTGTGGCCAGATGGAAAGAGGTGATCCTGGCACTGAGACCTCACCTGGAGTCCAGCTCTGGGGCCCTCAACACAGAAAGGACCTGATGGAGTGGGTCCAGAGGAGGGCCATGAAAAGGATCAGAGGCTGGATCTAGTGGAGGATATGTCCCTTTGTCTTTGAGTGGGATCACAAATAGAAGAATAAAATTAATAAATCAAGATATAGATGAGTTTGGATGTGAGGAACAAGTTCTGCACCAGGAGGCTGCTGCAACACTGCAACAGGTTGCCCAGGGAGGTGGTTGAGTTCCCATCCCTGGAGATCTGCAAGTTCAGGCTCAACAAGTCCCTGAGGTCCTGCCCTGAGGCTTCTGCAAGCCTGGCACAGGCAGTCCAGGGAGGTGCCTGAATCCCCAGCCCTGGAGGTGTTTCAGAGAGACACAGTTGTGGTGCTGAGGGACATGGCTTAGCACCAGCCTTGGCAGAGCTAGGGAATGGCTGGACTGGATGATCTTAAAGGTTTTTTGCATGTCTCTGTGGTTCAGCCTGGTTAACAGAAGAGGGTAGGGGTCTTGTTTAGCTGCTCTGAGTCACTTCTTGTAGTTCTTACCTCTCATTTGGCTGTCTCAGACACTCTGGCATCAAGTTTAAGGCAATTAAATCCCCCTGCTTCCTTCAATGCCTGTGTCTGAGCCTTCTATACTTGGACTTGAGATAAACCTGGCAAAAAAGTGCTTTCATTTCCCCCCCTGTTAACGAGTTGCCCTTCTCCCATTCATATCAGCTTGCATTTGTAAGATGCCTCCTCTTAAAATCAGCAGAAAGAATAATCCAGAAGGGAAACTATTAAAAGCAACCGCTGCAAAGCTGCCTACTGATGACCTACACTTCTAAAATCAAATACAAATAACAGCAACAACTTATTCACCACCCCCAGAGCCCCAAGGTGCTCCTTGGGGTTTGTGACAGATGTTTTGTTTTTTTTTTTTCAGAAACAACTCCATTAATGAAAACAAACTGAGACTGTAAAGGTCCAGGCAAAGCAGAAGGAAAATAAAACAGTTGTATGGGTTATAAAATGACATTTGGGCATCAGCCTGAGCTGGCAGCAGCACAGAGAGCTTGTAAAAGAAGAGTAGCTCTAAAATAGCCTGCCCAGGACACACAGCAGCTCCACACAGAGTGTTGGGAAATGCCTTCTCACCTGGCTCCCAGTCCTCCCTGCTGCTTCCCCACAGCTGCCTGCACACAGAGCTGCTTTGCTCTCCTNCAGCCTGCATGTTGCTGTGGTTCTATGATTCAGGCTCAGCTTTTTGTCTGCCTTTCCAGCTTGTGTCACCACTCCTCGACTGCCATGCACCTAGACAGAGGTTTCTGCAGCTCCTGCAGATGCCACTCCAGAGAGATTGTGATTTTTGCAGTGAGGTGAGAGCCAAGCCAGGACCACCTGGCTGCTGCTTCAGGTGCCAGACATTTCCTGGCCTGAAGGGAGGTGAGTTGGACTTGATGATCTTGGAGCTCTTTTCCAACCTGGTTGATTCTGTGACTCCAGGAGCTAGGTCATGGGGGTGGAGACCTTGGAGGTCTTGTTCTCCAGCTCTGGCTGAAGCACTGACTGATATTAGCTATCTGTGTGTTTCCTGCAGTCTGATGAACTGAGTTATTTCTATGTACTGGCAAAACCTCTGAGGGAAAGAAGTTGGGTGTGATCAGAGTTTTCTTGTCTACATCAGCTATAAAAATGTGAGCACAGAAACAGCGTCAGAAGTTGGAGGGGACCTCCAGAGATCACCAAGGGCAGCCTGCAGAGGAATGCATCCAAGTGGGGTGTGAAAGTCTCCAGAGAAGAAGACTCCACAACCTTTTCTGGTGAAAAATAGAAGTGAGGAGGAACAAGAAGGAGGCTGAAGGGCCTGAAGCACAGAGCCTTTGAGGAGCAGCTGAGGAGCATTGCTCGCTGGCAGAGAGGAGGCTGAGGGAGGAGCTCATTGCTCTCTGCAGCTCCTTTGGAAAGCAGGTTGGAGCCAGGTGGGGGTTGGGCTTTCCTCTCTAGTTACAGGTGATAGGAGGAGAGGAAATAGTCTCAAGTTGTGGCAGGGGAGGTTTGGTTGGATATTAGAAGAAATTTATTCACCCAAACGGTTCTCCAAGCCTGGCACAGGCTGCCCAGGGAGGTGGCTGAATTCCCATCCCTGGAGGTGCTTCAAAGAGGCAGAGCAGTGGTGCTGAGGGATGTGGCTTAGCCCCAGCCCTGGCAGAGTTAAGACTTCAAATTGGACTTGATGAGCTTAAAGGTCTTTTCTAACCCAGACCAGCCCGGGGCTGCAGGCATGCAGATGCATATTCCAGTCAGCTAACTAGCTCTGCAAGAAATCTCTCTTCCTCACCATTATTAGACAACATAATGAGAACATTAAAAGCCCATCACAGGCAGCCCATGCTTTCAGCTAACAATCCATTCACCCATGAGGGAGCAGCTCTGCAACAGCAGAGCATTCTCTGTGAGATTGCTTTGCTTGCACATTACCTTCCACTGAAACTTGTTTAACTCCTGATAGAGATTTGTATTGCTCTCATTAAGCTCTTGGCCATTCTGCATAGTTTAAGCTTAATGAAAGATCTGCTGTTCAAATTAAGTGCTAAGTAGGACAAATATTGTCTTTATAATCTTTCAAGCATTCAGACTTTAAGCTGATAAAAACCAAGTCTTTGTGGAGGCCACAAAGATGCTGCAAGGGCTGGAGCAGCTCTGTTGTGGGCACAGGCTGAGGGGGCTGGGGGGTGAAGGCTCCAGGGGGAGCTCAGAGCTGCTGCCAGTGCCTGAAGGGATCCTGCAGGAAGGCTGCAGAGGGACTTGTGCTGAGGGGTCTGAGCCAGGCCAAGGGGGAATGGTTTGGAGCTGAAGCAGACCAGGGTTAGACTGGAGCTGGAAGAAGTTCTTCAGTGGAGATTTGATCAGTGTCTATCAGTATCTGAGGGGTGGGGGTCAGGATGAAGGTGCCAGGCTCTGTGTGGTGGTGCCCAAAGACAGGACAAGGAACAATGAGTACAAGCTGGCACACAGGAGGTTCCAGCTCAGCATGAGGAGAAACTTCTTTGGTGTGAGGGTGCTGGAGCCCTGGAGCAGGCTGCCAAGAGAGGTTGTGGAGTCTCCTCTCCAGACTGAACAGCCCTAGGGCCCTCAGTCTTCCTTCACAGAGAGATGTTCAAGCCCCTTCATCACCCTTGCAGCCCCCACTGGACTCTTCCCAGCAGATTCCTGTCTCTCTTGAATTGAGGAGCCCAGAACTGGACACAAGGCTCCAGCTGTGGTCTCACCAGGGCTGAGGAGAGGATAAGGTAGTGCTAGGAGAGTAGAGCAGAAGAACCTCCTTTGACCTGAACACACTCTTCTGTATGGCAATGGCCTATGGAAGTCAGTCATGCAGAAATGTATCTTCATCTGTGTTTTTAGGCTGGGTTGGGTTGGGTTGGGTTAGATTAGGGTTGGTTTGGGTTGAGTTGGATTGGGTTGGGTTGGATTGGGTTATGTTAGATTAGGTTTGATTTGGGTTGGATTGGGTTACATTGGATTAGGTTTGGATTGGGTTGGATTGGATTGGGTTATGTTAGATTAGGTTTGGATTGGGTTGAGTTGGATTGGTTTGGGTTGGATTGTGTAGGTTTGGATTGGGTTACATTGGATTAGGATTGGGTTGGGTTGAGTTGGGTTGGTTTGGGTTGGGTTGAGTTGGGTTGGTTTGAGGTTTTTTGTTTAATTTTTTGGCCTTTTTTCTTTTTCCTTTTTTTTTCCTTCAGGAGGGTGGCTTCCCACCAAACAGTCCTTTTTTTTTTCAAAACTGGGGGACTGGACACTGAAGAAAAGCTGTCAGCAGGACACCCAGGCCTTGCCTGGGGTCAGGGGTGGGCAGGTGATGGTCTTTGCTTCCCTCTAGTGACTGCTTCAGGAAGAGATTTCACTCAAACCTGCTGCTGCTGCTCAGCCATGGCAGAGACTCAGCCCAAGGTCAATGAGATGTGAGAGAGCAGCTGACAAAATATGGCAGATGTAAACTGGAGGTGGATTTGACTGAGTCTGAAAGAGCTTAGCAGTTTTATCAGGCAGAGAGAAGCTTTCAGGGTTGGCAATTCAATACCAACTGGGGGGATTACCTCAAAGACATTTCAAACCAAATGTTTCTGTTGAGGTCATTTTGCCATGCAAATACTTGTAGGAAGAAAATGAATTATGTGATGTTGGATTAATCAGGGAGAATAGCTGCTAATTGAGGAGCTTTCAATCAGATTTAGATCCCTGGATCTGGAAGNGAGCAGCATCACCCAGGGCAGGGCACACAGGAATGCATCCAGGTGGGGCTTGAAAGGCTCCAGAGAAGGAGACTCCACAGCCTCTCTGGGCAGCCTGCTCCAGGGCTCCAGCACCCTCACAGTTGTTCCTCATGCTGAGGTGGAATCTCTTGTGTGCCAGTTTGCATGCACTGGCCCTGGTCCTACCACGGGACACCACTGAACAGAGCCTGGCACCTCCTTCTTGCCCCTCGCCCTGCAGATATTTATAAACACTAACGAGATCCTCTCTCAGCCTTCTCTTCTCCAGACTCACCAGCCCCAGGGCTCCCAGCCTTTCCTCATCACACAGATGTTCCACTCCCTTCATCATCCTCACAGCCTCCATTGGACACTCTCCAGCAGATCCTTGTCCCTTTTGAATTGGGGAGGCCAGAACTGGACACAGGACTCCTGATGTGGCCTCACCAGGGCAGGGAGAGGGTGAGAGGAACCTCCCTTGACCTGCTGGCCACAGACATTCAAACTGCTTCATTATCTTCAGCCCTCACTATACACTAAAAAGAAAAATCCAGTTGCAATCTATACATTTGATTTTGCAGATCCAGCCAGCAGCTCTTTTTCTCCACATTTCAGAAAGATAATTGCCTGATATTACAAGAAAGCACTATTTTTAGTTTCTGAAAGTCTACATCTGCACAGAGGCAATAAACAGTAATTGAGTTCTCAACAATGGGGTTGATTAATCATCCAATAAAAAATTAACAATAAAGTGGAACTTATTAACAACAATTAATTTGATTTCCCTTCTTTTTTTTTTCTTTGGCTATAAATCTGAGCAGGCCACAGAAGCTCTGTTGCAGGCTGTGTAGGTGTTGGTGAAAAGCAGTGTTACAAAAAAGAGCTCAATTATAAATTCCTCCCATGGATACTGATTCATTGTGAGCATGACTTCAGCAAAGAAGATTTTGGTCTGACTGCTTTTCACATTGAAGAGATCCCATTTGATGTGGTACAATAGCTACAAGCACTCCTGCAGTACAGCAGGACTTTAGCAGCTTGTAAATGTGCATATTTGACTTTGAGGTCTTCTGTGGTCCCTTCTGTTCAGCATTGGTGAGGACACACCTTGAGCACTGCCTTCACTTTTGGGGCCCTCAGTCCAAAAAGGACATTGAGCTTCTGGAGAAGTGCAATGAAGCTACTGAAGGGCTGGGGAGGAGCAGCTGAAGGAGCTGGGGGGGATTTAGTCTGGAGAAGAGGAAGGAGGCTGAGAGCAGAGCTCATTGCTGTCTACAGCTCCCTGAAAGGAGATCGGAGTTAGGTGGGGGTTGGTTTCTTCTCCCTAGTTACAAGAGATGAAGTTGGACCAGAGGAGGTTTAGGTTGGATATCAGAAGATATTTCTTGACTGAAAGGTTTCTCCAAGCCTGGTACAGGCTGCCCAGGTTGGTGGTTGAATGCCCATCCCTGGAGGTGTTCCAGAGAGGCAGAGCTGTGGTGCTGAGGAGCATGGTTTAGCACCAGCCTTGGCAGAGCCAGAGAATGGTTGGGCTGGATGAGCTTAAAGGTCTTTGCCAGCTGAAATCATTGTTGTAACTCTGTGTGTCTGGAGAGGAACACTGAAGGTATAGAAATGCTCACAAGTCCTTTTTTCTCCTGTGTAGCTTTTTGAACTTTCAAACAGTTTCAGGATGGAGAATCCCAGTGACTGTCAGTGCAAGCTTGCATGGCAATGGGTGACAAGAACAGACAGAGCAGAGCTACCACTTGTCCTAGAACAGAAGTCCTTGCAATAGCCCAAACTGCAGCACACTTCCTTGTACTTCTGCCAGCTGCACATCCAGCAGGCACAAACTGCAGGCAGCACACAGATGGACAAACAAAACCCTGCCTGGCAGAGTGTTACAGCAGCCTGCTGAGCCACACACCCCCAAAGTCTTTCCCTTACCCACTGCTGGCAGGTGCCTTGTTACAGCATGAGCAGCTGTGGAGCACAGCAGCAGCAGCTGGCACTGCCCTGTGGAGAACAGTTGTGCCCAGATCACAGCCAGCAAGCAGCAGCTGCTCAGCAGCCTCTGACTAGTGAAACCACTGTGTGGCTGCTCCNGTTTAAAAGGAGGTTGCATGAGGCACTTGGTGCCAGGGGTTAGTTAATTAGAAGGTGTTAGGTGATAGGTTGGGCTCAGTGATCTGAGAGGTCTTTTCCAACCTGGTTGATTCTGTGAGTCTGTGAAAGGACCTCTGAAGATCTCCCAATCCAAACCCCTGCTAGAGCAGGATCACCCAGGGTAAATCACACAGGAACACATCCAGGTGGGCTTTGGAATGCCTCCAGAGCAGGAGACTCCACAACCTCTCAGGGCAGCCTGCTCCAGGGCTCTGCCACCCTCAAAGGAAAGATTTTTTTTTTTTTTTCCTTATGTTTACATGGAACCTCCTGTGTTCCATTTTGTGCCCAGTGCCCCTTGTCCTGTCCCTGGACACCACTGGGAAGAGCCTGGCTCTATGTCCTGGCACTCACCCTTTAGATGTAGCATGGATGGGATCTCCCTCTCAGCCTGCTCTTCTCCAGGCTAAAGCTCTCTCAGTCTCCCCTCCTAAGGTAGATGTTTCAGTCCCTTCATCACATTAGTGTCTCTTTACTGGACTCTCTTCAGTACTTCCTTGTCCTCCTTGAGCTGGGAAGCCCAGAACTGGACACAGTATTCCAGATGAGGCCTTCCTTGGGAAGTTCCACTCTGTCCATTGTGAAACACATGTGAATTCCAGAACGGAGCCATGGTGCAAGTACTAAATCCCTCCTGACACCTGATCTTTAGATATTGATTAGCATATCAGCCCCTTCCAGTGACCTGCTTTGGCCATGATGGTATCACCCAAGGGCTGCATGTGAGGCTGATGCTCAGCCCTGAGGAACTCAGTTTCCAGCCTCTTAGTGTATTTTGAGCTCTGTGCCCTCGCTGAAGGGCTGGATCCACTAAGACAAACTTTAAGAGCCAAACTTTTATGGATCCTAGAGCTCTATGCAGCCTCTCTGCTAGAAGGCTCACAAGAACTGCTCAAACTACCCACAAAACTGCCAGAGTGGATGGTGGGTTTAAAATAGAACTGTATGCAGAGGCAGAAGGATTCTCTGACCCCTCCTGGGCTTGCACAGCCTTGCCCAGACTTACATAAAGTAAAACAGTGCTAGGGGAAAAAAAACCAACAAAACCCAACAGTGACTGTGTTATGGCTGAGACTTACATGTGGCATGGTGACAAACACATGGGAAGAGTGGTAAAATTAAATATAGAGGTGCTGGGAACCAGCTGCCCAACTGAGGAATATTGCCCTAAATAGTATGGGAGAGTTCCAGCAGGACACGTTGTGAGTAACACACTGCAGAGGAGCTGACAGCTCAGTGGGCATGGGCTGCTCCTCTGAGCCTAAAAAGTGTGCTTCAAACTCCTCAAGCAACTTCTGCAAAGAAAAAGCTAAGAGAGGCCAGTCCCAGAGGTCCCCAAGTCAATGTTCCAAGCATTGGGTTAGTTGCTGGTTGAGACTCTCTCTGCTGTCTCCCTCTCCCTTCTTTTCCTTCCCAGAAAGGTAGGAGGGACAGGAGAAAACCCATCAGAAGTTTTGTTTCATCTTAAACTGTTCACAGCTCCTTCACAGCTCCACAGATTGCATCAGGTTGGAAGGGACCCTCAAAGGAAATCTCATCCCAAGCCTCCTGCAGGCAGCAGCCAGCTAGAGCAGGCTGCACAGGGACACATCCAGTCTGATCTTCAGTGTCTCCAGGAGCTGGGACTCAACCACAGCCCTGGGCAGCCTGTGCCAGGATTTCACCACCCTCACTGTGCAGAGCTTCCTCCTGCTGCCCAACCTAACTCTGCCCTGCTCCAGTTTCAAACCATTGCCCTCAGCCTATCTCCACAGGCCCTTCTGAACAGTCCTTCCCCAGCTTGCCTGCAGGTCCCCTTGAGATACTGAACTGCAGCTCTGAGGGCTCCCTGGAGCCTTCTCTTCTCCAAGCTGAGCAGCCTCTGAGCATCTTTGTGGCACTCCTCAGGATCATAAAATCACAGAATCAGAATCACAGAATCATAGAATCACAGAATCATAGAATCACAGAATGTCAGGGGCTGGAAAGGACCTCAAAAGCTCATCTGGACCAGTTCCCCAGCCAGAGCAGCATCACCCAGAGCAGATCACCCAGGCACACATCCAGATGGTTATCTCCAGAGAAGAAGACTCCACAACCCCCCTGGGCAGCCTGTTCCACTGCTCTGTCACCCTCACAGGGAAAAACTTAGCCCTCAGGTTCACAAGGAACCTCCTATGCCTCAATCTGGTGTAATTCAACAGCTCACAAGTTCAAAACTTTCTTCCAAGGTGGGTGAGAGGGAGCTGCAGTCAGTGGTGACAGATAAAGATGTGGCTCAGAAGGTGGCAAAAGCCATTAGGGTTTACTGCTGGCTGGATGCAGCTGGTCAAAGCAAACAGCTGAATTTAAAACACCCAACTCAGCACAGACTGCTGATGACCTAAGCACCTCCAACTAAAAGCTAACTACTTTTTTGTTAACTCCAGAATGCTTGCCAAAGCCTGGCAATGCCAAAATCCTCCCCAGGTTGGAAGGACACAAGTACAGCAGAGCTTTGGAGGCTTTGCCATGTGGATCAGGCTACATTCACCCACCAAACTGAATTGCCTGCTGTTGAGAGTGGCTCCTGAAGAAAACAAAAAGGAAAACAAGCACCAAGAGCCCAACAGCATGGTGGGCACCTAACCAATGGCACAGTCCTCCAGAGAGTTATTTGTTCAGATTCAGAAATAGTAGGAACTGAGTCAGCACTATGGAGCTTGCCTGATCAGTTAAGAGTTGTGGCATCGCAATACAAACTCTGGACTGTTCCTGAGCAAATCCAAATTAAATGCTCCAAACCACAAAGAAACAGCATTACAAGCCTCAAATCACCCAAGAGAGACTGCTCCCAGAGCTAACAGCAGGGATCTCACAGATTGCTAGTTTCAGAGAATGGTTGGGATTGGAAGGGAGCTCCAAAGCTCACCCAGCCCAAGCCCCTGCACTCAGCAGGGACATCCTCCATTAGAGCAGGTTGCTCACAGCCCTCTCCAGCCTCATCTTCAATATCTCCAGGCATGGGGCCTCAACCACCTCCCTGGGCAACCTGTTGCAGTGTTCCAGCAGCCTCTTGGTGCAGAACTTGTTCCTCACAGCCAAGCTCAATCTGCTCTGCTCTCATTCCAAACCATTGCCCTCATCCTGTCCTGCAGCCCTTTGCAAACAGTCCCTCTGCAGCCTGCTTGCAGCCCCTTCAGGCACTGGCAGGCTGCTGTTGGAGCCTTCTTCTTCTCCAGGCTGCACACCCCCAGCTCCCTCAGCCTGTCCTCACAGCAGAGCTGCTCCAGCCCCCTGATAATTTTTGTGGCACTCCTCTGGTCCATGTCCTTGTATTAAGGGTTCCACAGTTGCACAACCCTGCAGGTGAGGTCTCCCCAGAGCAGAGCAGTGCAGGGCAGAGCAGAGGGGCAGGATCCCCTCTCTCCATCTCTGCCCACGCTGCTGTGGATGCAGCCCAGGCTGCCCGTGGCCTTCTGGGCTGCCAGTGCCCAGTACTGGCTCCTGCCAGCACCCCCAAGTCCTTCTCTGCAGGGCTGCTCTCCACCTCATCACCCTCCAGCCTGGACTAATATCAAGAGTTGCCATGACCTAGGTGCAGTCCTAGGACCCAGGTGCATTATGTGTAAGCTTCACTTTTAGATATTCCCAAAGATCCCTTTCCCACCCAGACTCTGAAGCAGGGTGAAGGCAGCACTGATCCTGAGGCACTCATCACCTCTCTACACCACATCAACAGGAATGCAGGCAAGCACAAAGTACATCTGTTTGTGACTCAGCTCTTCACCCCAAATACCTGCATGAAGTCTTTTAATCACATTGTTCAACCCACAGCATGGCTTTTTTTTTTTTCCCCTTTCATTTTGGAAATCTAATTCCATGCAAATATGGCTTTGATATTCTGGAGTGCAGCAGGGAAATCAGAGAGCTGACTCTGAACACAGTGCTTTTAAATTCAGGGCATAAAAAGAAAGGGTAAAAGAAAAGGCTGCACTGCTACCGTGAGAGCTAAATGCTGTGAAGAGGGAAGGAGGAACACCTTCCAGAGAGCCTGGAGGGGCTGCTGCTGGGCTCTGCTCACAGGGAATTGGAGACACAACAAGGGAAAATGGCCTCAAGCTGAGGCTGGGGAGGTTTAGATTGGGCATTAGGAAAAAGTTTTTCATGGAGAGAGTGGTCAGGGACTGGAATGAGCTGCCCAGGGAGGTGGTGGAGTCCCCCAGCCTGGCGGTGTTTCAGGGTGGTTTGGGTGTGGCGCTTGGGGCTGTGGTTTAAGGTGACTCTTGCAGAGCAGGGCTCTAGGTTGGGCTTGGTGATCCTGAGGGGCTTTGCCAGCCTGCATGTTGCTGTGATTCCAGAGGTTTTGCATTCCACGTGCACAAAATAATCCCCAAGAGCAAAGGGTTTCTGTGCTTTGTGCCATGCATCTTGCAGAAAGGGTTCACTGAGGTGTTGCTAGGATGTAGAGGCACAGACCATGGTCCTCTGCTTGGACCTGGAATGGTTTCCAGTACCACCCCAAAGTTTCTCAGGTCTAGACCACAGTATCTTTTTGCCAGCCCTCAGGGTACTGAGGTAAACCTCAACTCAAGGACTAAAGAACTGCCAAAATCAGAGTTTCTCATGCTGTAGATGAGTGTGTAGCATAAGACAGACAAAACATAGCTGGACAAGAAGTACAAGACAATCTTTAAACCATTCTGGGATCCCTCTTGAAACACTTGAGCTGTGTTCAGGCCAAGTTCAGCTTGACTTTAAGGGGAGGGATGCTGTGAAAGATTCATGCAGCAAATTACAGCTGCATAAGCCTGGGATTCTTTTCAAACCACACTGATGTTCCTGCTCTGCTTCTTCACAGCACCATTTTCTCTTTTGCTACAGGAGGGACACAGAGAGAAGCAAGCAGCAGAAGGCTGCCAGCAAGCTGTCACTGTTTGGCAGACAGCTCTTGCTTTACTAAACTGAGATGAAGATTTGCCCCAGCTAAAATGAAGACTGCTGTGGGTAGCATACCTGAAGATGCTCCTCAGAAACAGGAGCCCTCTTTAGTTATGTCTGATTGTTTTCCCACTAGCCTGTTGCCCAGCAACTACCATCAAGGAACTGCAGTTCCTAGACATCCTCATTCTTATCTCCAAAAGACAGATTAAAATGCCTCAGTGAGGAATCTCCTCCTGCTGAGATGCTGTATTATTTCAAGTGAAAGGAAGCCAAGTGGCTGGAGAACCAGCACTTCCACCCCGGGCAGGCTTCCTTTTCCCTGCCCTCCTCCCAGCCTGTTTAGTGATCACCACTGGGATATGATGAAGCACCTGAGCCCTTGCAACAGAAGCAAACGTTTGTCACTTACGTTCTTGAATCATCCCACAGCACACAGTAGGGATTCAACGTGCCCTGAGAAGGAAACAAACAAACCTGTTAGTTACTGATGGACAGCAAAATCTGTTATGCTTGACCTAAACATTCATTTGAGGCTTCTCCTACAAGACCATGTTTGTACCCTGATGAACTGATGTCACCGAAATAACAAAAGCTTAAGGTTAATGCTCACAGGGTATTTAAAAAGCACTTGGAGCTCAAAGCAGAGCATTGCAGACAATCAGTCATGGAATGAGAGAGTCAGAGCAGAAGAGAGTCATGCACAGAACCATGGAGTCACAGAATCACTGAACCATGGAGTCAGAGAATCACTGAACCATGGAGTCACAGAATCACAGAACCATGGAGTCAGAGAACCATGAATCAGAGAATCAGAGAACCACAGAATCATAATATCATAGAATCATAGAACCATGGGATTAGAGAATCATAGAATCATAGAACCATGGAATCAGAGAATCATAGAACCATGGAATCAGAGAACCATGGAATCAGAGAATCACAGAATCATGGAATCACAGAATGGTTTTGGTTGGAAGAGATCTTTAAGATGATTAAACCCAACCTTCAACCCAAGATCAGCCTGGTCATTAAGCCATGCAAACAAACCCTTCTGCTGTCTTCTCTTAGATGAGGTAAGTATCCAAGCTGTCTATTTGGTATATCCCAGTGTGATAGAAATGTAAGAGTTCATCTGTTAAGAGACTTGACTGAACATTTCTGGGTGTGTTTAGCAGCACAGCTGCAGCCCTTTGGGCAACTTGGGTGTCAAAACCTGCAATGTCTTCTGAAATTCTCAGCATGTGTTGGGCAAAGTGTCCACAGGCTGGGACCTCAGATGGCCTCACATTCAACACTCAAGTCCTTTGGCCAGTTAGAGGTCCTCAATCAACAGAGATTTTGCCTCCAAATGTGATTATTTTGGGTTGTTTTGAGTTTCAGCCTCTTTGAAGTCACACAAACACATACACAGACTGCTAGGGGTGGGAAGGGACCTCTGAGGATCACCCAGAGTAAATCACACAGGAACACCTCCAGGTGGCTTTGGGATGCCTCCAGAGAAGGAGACTCCACAACCTCTCTGAGCAGCCTGCTCCAGGGCTCTGCTGCCCTTAAAGTGAAGGATTTTACCCTTATGTTTACTGGAACCTCCTGAGTTCCAGTTTGTGTCCACTGCCCCTTGTCCTGAACCTGGATATTGGTGACAAGAGCCTGGCTCCATCCTCCTGACACTCTTTAGGTACTTCCAGTTCCTTCATCAGAATTATTCCTCATTTCCTGTTAGAATCATTTCAGTTGGAAAAGACCTTTAAGATCATTGAGTCCAATCAAGTCAGTGGAAGACTTGTGATTTGATTTACAACAGGACAGGAATCTCAGTTTATTACACATCATTAAACTGTGCTTAATGTTTTGGGAAATTGAAATGTCTTCATTATTATTGATGTTTGTTTTGCTGTCTGGAAAGAGCTGAGGCAACATTAAAATTCAGGTTTTGTCCCTAATCTTGTAACTTTTCCTTTATCAAAACTCAGATTGGTTTAGAAAGACTGAACTGGTTAAAAACTGCATTGTATTGGATAGTGCCAGAAGCCAGAACAGCACAAATACATGAGATAGGAAACAGAGAATCTGCTCTGCCCTGCTGAGGCCCCACCTGGAATACTGCAGCCAGCTCTGGGCTCCCCAGCTCAAGAGGGGCAGGGATCTGCTGGGGAGAGTGCAAAGGAGGGCTGCAAGGATATTCTGAAGACAGTCAGAAGTGGTTTGAAGGAACAGGTGGAATCTGCTATTTCTCTGTGCCAACATTAGTGCAGTTCTCTCCTGAAGAGTGTTGGAGCAGCAGCTAAAGTTTGGTATAAACAAAACACAACTGTGAAGTAATAATTTATTAACTAATAATCATCACCTATTAAATATTTACATTCTTCCATCCACCTCTTTGTCAAAGACAATAAAGGTCCTTCTGAAGATGGTTGTGAGAGAGGCATGCAGAGGAATTTTGGTCCTCTACTTCAGGATGGTGCTGAGTGCATATTCTACATATTCTAAGGGCACTTTATGCTAACAGCACCACACAGACATCAGTAGAGGATGCTCCATTCCCTGAAGCATTTTTGAGGTAAAGAAAAGGAAGGGGCAGAGGGAATAGGCCAAAGAACTGCACAGCAGATCCGTGGAGATTCAGAGACCAGGTTCCTCTATCACTACCAAGAAGCTTTCAGATACATTGCTAGAAGAGGATATAGAATCATAGAACCATAGAATCAAAGAACCACAGAACCATAGAACCACAGAATCACAGGACCACAGAATCATAGGACCAAAGAATCATTGAATGTGTTGGGTTGGAAGGGACCTCCAAAGCTCATCCAGTCCAAGCCCCTCTGCAGTCAGCAGGGACATCCTCAACTAGATCAGGTTGCCCAGAGCCCTGTGGAGCCTCACTTTGAGTATCTCCAGAGATGGGGCCTCAAACACCTCCCTGGGCAACCTATTCCAGTGGCAGAATTGTACAATGGCTTAGGTTGGAATGGACCTCAAAGATCATCTAGCTCCAAACCCCCTGGCATGGGCAGGGACACCTCCACTAGCTCAGGTTGCTGAAGGCCTCATCCAGCCTGGTGTGAAACACTTCCAGGGAAGGAGCATCCCCAGCTCCCTAGGCAGCCTGTCCCAGTGTCTCACCACCCTCACTGCAAACAATTTCTTCCTCATCTCCAGTCTCAATCTGCCCTCCTCAAGCTTCAAACCATTTCCTCTCATCCCAGCACTTGAAGCTCTTGTAAAAAGTCCCTCTCCAGCCTCCCTCAGGCACTGTCAGGCTGCTCTAAGGTCTCCCCAAGCCTTCTCTTCTCCAGGCTGAATACTCCCAACTCTCCCAGCCTGTCCCACAGAAGTGCTCCAGCCCCTCAATCATCTTTATGGCTCTCCTTCAGACTCTCCAACAGCTCTATGCCCTTCTTATGTTGGGGTCCCCAGCGCTGGACACAGTAGTGTAGGTTGGGGTCTCACAAGAGCAGAGCAGAGGAGCAGAATCACCTCTCTTGACCTGCTGGCCACACAGCTTTTGATGCAGCTCAGGATACAGCAGGAGTTTTGGGCTGCCTGTGCAAAAGGAGAAGCTAAGAGGCTACCAATGGAGAAGAGTGGGATGGCAGTGTGGGATTAACCTTTTTCTTTGTTTTACATAAATGGTCATTTTTAGAGAGAGCACTAATTTGTATCCTGAAGACTGGGTGAAGATTTTCTATTTGTAAATGTAATCCCTGCATAATAAAAATGTCCTCCTGTGTGTGTCAGACCTGTTCTAGTGGGAGGTGTCCCTGCCTATGGCACAGGGGGGTTGGAACTGGCTGAGCTTTGAGGTCCCTTCCAACCTAAAACATTCTGTGATTCTTAGCAGCAGGTACCCTACAGTTTATGCTTCCTATTTCCACCCAGCAAATTGAAGAAAATCAAACCAAAACCATAAAAAACATTTAAAAAATTAAAAAGCCATGAGAAAGAAATCTACAAACCAGAGGGAAATCAACTCCTTTGCAGGAAGTTGCAGCACAATAAAAACTGCTGCTGCTGCTGCTGCTGTCAGATAGTTTTGCTCTCTTCAAAATGTATTCAAATGCAACAACAACAGAAAGAAAAAAAAGAGGCTCTTTGGCCACTGCAGTCACCAATGAGAGGCTAGGCAGGAAGAGGGGGAACAGGATAAATATTCCTCCTGTTCCTTAAGCAGATCTTGAGTGAGGGTTTGCTCTGCCAGGCCTGGCAGCTCACAAGAACACAGCAGCCTTTCAGAACTTCTTCCTCTTTTGATAGCCTGATCAAACATGCTTCAAGGGCTGCATGGGCACGAGGAGCCTGTTTGCCAGCAGAAGGAGCACACAGAGCTGCTGGAGAGGCCAAAGCAGGGCCACAAAGATGATCCAAGGGCTGGAGCAGCTCTGCTATGAGCACAGGCTGAGGGAGCTGGGGGTGTTCAGTCTGGACAAGAGAAGAAGGCTCCAGGGGGACCTCAGAGCTGCCTGTCAGTGCCTGAAGGGATCCTGCAGGAAGGCTGCAGAGGAACTTTTCCTGAGGGGGTCTGGAGACAGGGCAAGGGGCAATGGTTTGGAGCTGAGGTAGAGCAGGGTGAGACTGGAGCTGAGGAAGAAGTTCTTCAGTATGACAGTGGTGAGAGCCTGGCACAGGCTGCCCAGGGAGGCTGTGGCTGCCACCTCCCTGGGGGTGTTCAGGGCCAGGTTGGATGAAGCCTTGAGCAGCCAAGTCTAGCTGAGAGGTGTCCCTGCCCATGGCAGGCAAGTAGGAGCAGATGATCTCCAAGGTCCCTTCCGACCTGAGCCATTCAGTGATTCTAAGATTCTTCACCCTTAACCTGTTACCCTCCTTTTCAGAGTCCTTCTGGCAAGATCTCCTCACTCTGCTGCCATGGAGTTACCTTCAGCAGGCCTGGTTGTGTGTGGGCACAGCAAACTCCTCACATTGCTGCCAGTCAGTACCTTAGCTGGAGCTCAGGAAGCAGCTCTGTGTCCACTCCTGTCAGCGACTGCTGCAGTATCGATGCCCACCCCACAGTGCAGCACTTGGCCATCTCAAACCCAGCCATATGTGTGTGGATGTAGCTGTAAATACAGCTCTGCCTGGCACACACAGCTCAACTTTGGAGGTGACTGGCAACTCTGACAGCTTTGCAGCACGATGCCAACTGTGTTTTGGAGCCAGGGCTTTTGCTCTCGCTGAAAGCTGCGCGTCCTCCGCTGCTGCTGCTGCCTCATCACCTCAGTGTCTCTGGAGAGAACTTCTGTGCTGCCAGGAGGTGAGAGTTCACATTCCCTCTGGAGCAGAGAGGATTGGGTTGGAGTTGTGCAGGCTTAGAAAGATGAGTTTGGAGTCTGCTTTATCAAAGTGCTGGGAAAATGTGATTGCATTTCTCAGCATCTACAGAGGACATCAGCCCAAATCTCACATAATGTGTCCACTTCTGCTGCCCCCAGCACAAGAAGGACACTGAGATGCTGGAGCAGGTCCAGAAGAAGGCCATGAAGGTGATGAGAGGGCTGCAGTGTGTGCCCTGTAAGGACAGGCTGAGAGCTGGGGCAGTTCAGCCTGGAGAAGGGGAGGCTCCAGGGAAAAGTTAGAGCAGCCTTCGACTACCTGAAGTACTGACTACAGCCTTCAACTACCTGAAGTGGGCTACAAGAAAGCCAGGAAGGGATTTCTGACAAGGGCTTGTAGTGATGGGATGAGAGGAAATGGATTGAAGCTTGAGGAGGGCAGATTTAGACTGGAGATGAGGAAAAAATTGTTTGCAGTGAGGGTGGTGAGACACTGGCACAGGCTGCCCAGGCAGGCTGTGGATGCCTCACCCTGAGAGTGTTTAAGACCAAGCTGGATGAGGCCTTGAGCAACCTGAGCTGGTGAGAAGTGTCCCTGCACATGGCAGGGGTTTGGAACTGGATGAGCTTTAAGGTCCTCTCCAACCCAAACCATTCTGTGCTTCTCTACATAATGCACTGCAAGCCACATTGTCACTGTGGTCAGCTCTCTGCTCTCCTTTCATTCCTCTGCCAACCTAAACACCAGGCTCCATTCCAGCCAGAACATGCAGCTGTGATTTGCACTGCCCCCACAAAAAAAAAACCATCCCCTGCTTGTATTAATAAACTGCTTAATTAGGATATAAAACCAAGCAATGATGATAAATTTCAAGCTAATTAATATTTGAAGGCTTATTTGGCTCCAACTCATTAAATGATCACATTTGCCCATTTCTTATCTCCTTAATTTAATCAGTGGATGGGGAGGGAAAAGAACAAATGTGTGGGTATGCTCCTCTGTGTTAGCAGGGATTGTTCTAGAGGCTGCTTACAAAAATTAGTATTAAAGCAATTTGGCACCAAAAGTGTTCTGAGGAAGAGACAGCACTTCAGCAACCAAGGCTTGAAAACAACAAAAAGAACAAGAAAATCCATTCCAAAAAATCATAAAACCCTAAAACAGATGACAGGGAATGTCTAGAATTTACTCTCTGCTTAATAATTAATCAATTTAATGATTTTTATTTGCTGTTTAGTAATTAGTTTAATGATCAGCCTGCAAGGAATTAATATGCAGTGTTCAAAAGCTGAATCACACAGAAGCACAGAATCACAGAATCTTAAGGGTTGGAAGGGACCTCCAGAGCTCATCCAGTCCAACCCCCTGCCAGAGCAGCATCACTCAGGGCAGGGCACACAGGAACACATCCAGGTGAGGCTTGAAAACCTCCAGAGCAGGAGACTCCACAGCCTCTCTGGGCAGCCTGCTCCAGGCTCCAGCACCTTCACAGGGAAAAAGTTCTCCCTCCTGCTCCCTGGCACCTCCTCTGCTCCAGCTTGTGGAGCTCCACCTCCCCAGTGCCCCTTGTGCTGCCCTTGGCCATCCCTGAGCAGAGCCTGGCTCCAGCCCTGCACATCTTGAGCACAGCACTGAGGGCAGCCTCAGGCTCCTCTGCTCCAATCTCCCAGCCCCAGCTCCCTCAGCCTGGCCTCACAGGAGATGTTCACTGCCTGCAGCAGCTTTGGGGCTCTGGGCTGGGCTCTCTCCAGTACTTCCCTGAGGTCCCTGAGGGGCCCAGGACTGGACACAACATTGCAGCTGTAGCCTCAGCAGGGCAGAGCAGAGGGGGAGGAGAACTTCTCTCAACAGGACTATTAGTTTTGTCTTTCTGTGACATATAAACTCTGTTCTATTACAATCCAACTAAATAAATTCTTGTTTTCATCTGAGGAAAATAGAGCAAAAAAGATTCTATAGCAGAGAATCAGCTATAGGAGAGAAGAAAGACTTGGTCTGGAGGCAAGAAGCACTCAAACCTACAAAGAAGTAAGCTGCCCAGGGAGGTTGTGGATGCCTCCTGCCTGCAGGTGCTCAAGGCCAGGCTGGATGAGGCCTCGAGCGACCAAGCCTAGCTGAGAGGTGTCCCTGTCCATGGCAGGGAGCTTGGAGTAGATGATCACTGAGCTCCCTTCCAACCTGAGCCAATCTACCACAGTTCAGTGCATCTCCAACCTTAGTTCTCTAAACTGAAGGGTAAATAAGTGGAGGCTAAGCCTTCAGCATCACCAAACCTTTATAAAGATATTGATATTGTAGAGCTGCTTCCCACCCCAAGGCTTTCTAGAGCAGTATTTTGTCTGCTGCCCCAACTCTCATACCCAGGTGGATCAAGATCTTATATAAATGCACTATGTAATTCCAATTCAAGGACTGCAAATTCCTTCCAAGCATTTGACACTTCTCTGGATTAAATGAGAGGAGAAAAACTGTGCCAAAAGGGGATAAAAAAAAACCCAATTTGGCTGTGATACCTATTGGCAAAGTTCTTGTCTCTATGCCTTGTCAAGACATGAGCTGACACAACTGCCATTAATATTCTGTGACTGGAAGGTTGACAAAGGGACAATCAGTGTCTCTCATCTGACCTTTGGTAACCACAAAGTTCCAAGGAATTTCCAAGATCTGGGAACCTGGCAAAAGCTTGCTCTGTGAATTACTCCAAGGCTTGGATTAAAACAAAAAAAAGCATAATAAAATGATGCAAAAAAAAAAAAAAATCCCTCTCTCTGAATCTTCTACAACCTCAGCTTCCAGGGACAGTGGCTCCACTTTTTTGTTAGTCTAGGCCTTGTGTGGTGCTGATTTTAACAGCCTGGGCTTGGGTTTGCAATGCTGATATGTTGCTTAGCACAGAATGGGTAGGGTTGGAAGGGACCTCAAAAGGTCCTCTAGGACAGGCAGGATCCTGCCTGCTATGGCAGGACCACCCAGGACAGGGCAGACAGGAACACATCCAGGTGGGCATGGAGAAGGGGAAAGGGGAAGGGGAAGGGTAAAGGGGAGGGGGAAAGGGGGTAG